>PVKN010008314.1:0-25321 GCA_004027915.1 Capromys pilorides
AGTCCTGCTGCTCCGCTCACACTCAGCCCCCTCACTTGTGGCTTCCTGAGAAGAGCATCTGAGACCTCCACTAGTTTCTGTCTTTCTGGTGACGTGGCCCAGGTCCTCCATAGCCTTCAGGATTCCATTCTGTGGACAGTATTCAAGGAGTACTGAAAATGCTCCGTCGCCTGAGCACTTCTTTCACTTTAGGAGAACTTATATGAAGTTACAATACAATTTTTTAGAACCCTATTTATTTCTCAAAAATATGGAAATGTTTATCATCTGCTACCCTCTGCCAAGATTGTCTGTGATGCTGTTCCCACTCAGTCCCAGTCATTCGTTATTTCATTCGTTGTGTCCCTCACCCCCCAAGCATTAACGGACCATTGCCTGTGAGTCAGGCACTGTGTTAGGCAAGGAGGACACAGCAATAAGGAAAGCCTCAAGCTCCTTACTCTCATAGGGCGTCTTTGCCAGTTGAGAGAAAAAGAAAGCAAATAATTATGCACAACATAAAATACATGGATCGATGGAGGTAAAGGAATGCACATGAGTGTGCACACGACTTTACGGACATAGGCACGTACGTACACAATACCTACTAAAAGTTTTCACTTGTGCATTAATGAATATTTAAAACAGCTGAAGGAGCCAGAGCACTTGCCATTGGTGCTTCTCTGAATGCTCAGAGATCTCAAGCCTTGTCCCAGGGACACTCCCTCCTTCACAAGCCGGCATTCTGGCCATCACTTCCGGGTCACAAGAGACCGGAAATGCGGTGAGCTAACAGAACACGTAAGCCCGCTGGCATCCCTCTTCCATGGTCCTTAAATCATCATGAGAGAAGCAAAACACAGCAACTGCCTGTCCCTCCTGAAATATGCCCAAGCAGTGAACATCGCCTGGTATATCTGCTGTCCACATTTTTAAGCTTTCATTCTAATAAGAAAATGACCTAAGACAACAACCATCTAAAGCATCATTGTCTTGCTAATGAAATATCAATGTGGCCTAATAGGTAAACTTTATGCTTCAGAAAAAGAAGTTTGTATTAGGATCCTGTGTCCTAATTCCATCCACGTGTGTATTTATTCTACTTTCAACCGTCTCATCTGCCCTTAGCTCCAGAAAGCTATTTTTAACTTTCTGGTAGGTGGGTAGTGCACAAAAATCCAAACAGTGTTCTGATAAAAAAAAAAAAAAAAAAAAAAAAAAAAAAAATACATTTACAATAGTTGCTTGACTTTTGCTGTAAAGAAAATAACATGATAAACTCGCCACGGAAGGAGTTTGCTTCTTCCACTCTGCTTCCCTAACCTGCTTGAGAGCTCAGTGTGCATCCATGAGAAGTGGACAGAAGTTCACCTTTCTTTTTCGTTGGCAGAATATACCCATGCACTGTCTATCTTCATGTGCTTCATCTTGGGCACCACAAAACGCAAAGGTAGCTTCCATCCTCGCCGTATTGTACATGAGCAAACTGAAAGCTTGGCTAAAGCTCTCATAGCAGAGAAACGACTGAACTGGGAAAATGAGCCCAAATCATGTGCCAGCATCTATGCCCCTTGCCACTAGGTGACAAGCCTTATTGAGAGAACCTTTGTTTCATTTTCTTCTTTTCCCTCCTGACTCCCTCAAGAGCAGTCATCTCAGACGGGAAGTGGCTTCTAGGGCTGTGGAGGCGTTTCTTCAGGGTCAGGAATCAGCCTTCTGAGTAAGATGTGCAGAGCTGTATTTCAGACAGTGCCAATAGGTAACTTAGCCCAAGCTTTCCAGATGAGAAATGGAAGCAAATGCAACGCGAGGAACAACTTAATAAGCACACATATGCATGTGCACATGTGTTTAGAAAGCGATTTTGAACAGGAGCCTGAGCATGGCCTGGGACTGCAGGGCCTGTGACCCAGTTGTCTTGGATAAGAGGTGACAAAAGAGTCAAGTGATAGATGGCAGAGTGGTGGCAAAGTCAAGAACCGATCGCTGGTCTCGGCTCCCACCTCCCAGGGCAGTTCTCCTTCTGCCTCCTGCTGCCTCTCAAAAGAGGATTTGATCAAGAGATGGAGGACAGAAAACAACTATCTGAGGCACTGTTAAGGTTTGTGTCTAGTTGTCCCCTAAAGCCTCATGTAGTCATGGTGTTGTAGGTAGCTGAATTAGATAGAAATATTATAGGCAGTCAGACAGGGTCAGGCCCTCAAGGACGACATGGAAGACAAGGTGACTTTCCAACTAGAGGCAGACACTCCTCCGCTGTGGGCCAGATCTCAAGACAAGAACAACAAAAGCAACCCATTATTCCCCTAGGAATGGGCATCGGGGATTGATATTCTAAGTAGGTATCAATCACCTTGAAAGAGCCTGGAAAGAGTTAGGAGCCCAAGCTCAATAGGTGATGTTCTTGCCCACTTGCTATGTGACTTGCCTTCCCATTGGATTCCAATGTTAATCTATTTTACCTGAGCAATGGTGCTTGTAATCTCATTGGTTGACCACAGTTTTGTCCCACCTCATACCCACCTAAGCCAGTTCCCATGTCTTCTCCACAACCTTAGACCCACCTCACCTCTATAAAAGTCCCTGGAAGAGACAGCTTCCCAGGGAAACCCACTCGGGACCCTTCTTTCTGTCTCTCTTGGACAGGAGCTTTCTTTCCCTCAATAAATATGTTCTGCTCATTGCCTCTGGTTGTTCCTAATATTCATTCTTAGGTTTTAGAGAACACGAACTATTCCCAGGTACTTTTCAGGTTGGGGATCAGTTTTCCCTATATCATTTGGAGGTTCCCTATTGGAAGTCATACACCCCAGATCAGGTTTTTCTTCCTGCATCAATGGGGTGAGGATTTCTAGAGTTTGAGACTAAATTATGATCCACTGAGATTATGTGTCTTAGTACTGCTGGGATTATGGATTTTAGTATTGCTGAGATTATGGATGTGGCTGAGGAAAATAGCCTGAGACAGAGAACCTGAAGGTAACATAAGAGAGACAGAGTAACAGACCCTCTCTGTAGCTCTCTGTTGCCCTGATTGGTCCATTTCCTCTGTTGAGCGATTATTGCTGTCTGGCCACCATGACCTGGATGCTCTCTGCCCTGCTCCACTCAGCCTTGGGCCAGCTGAATATGGACTGAAACCTCCAGTAACTGTGAGCTGAATAAACCTTTCCTTCCTTCATTTTGGGTGTCGGGTATTTGTCCCAGCAATGAGAGAAGAGTAATTAAGACAGGGACATTGCTCTGAAAAACCAGTCCTTCGGCTGCGTGGCTGGTTCAAAGGCAAGGAATGGAGCTGTGCACAGCCTTCAAATTCAGGAGCAGAGAAACGGAAATGGGCACAGATTCCCAGGAGATTGGGTTCTGCCTCCTCGTAGATGCCAGCTTGATGTGGTGCGGAGTGGGCAGTGATTCATATTAATAAATCGGCACAAAAGTGAACTGAGACTCTGTCCTAGGCCTCCATGACTTGGGTGGGTTCTGCCGCTGGCTACAGACAGGTTAATCCTTAAGCCCACGGCCAGAGCTGAGATTAAATAATCTGTGAATTTTGACTCCACAAAGCAAGATGACAGACCTTTGTAAACTGCATCTAAATTCCTCTCCCAGCTCAGGAGCCCAGTGTGTAGACAATTAGTTAACCAGATCTGTTCCTGTGTGCTTCTCCAAAAATGCTTTGTTCTTTGAATTCTTGACCCTTCCCCCTGTCAGCAAATCACGTTCATGGCTTCCTGTAGGGACCAGCACACCACCAGCCACACTGTGCACCTGTCAGAGGCCACTGACACTGAGCCTGGGGCCTTAGTCCTGCACTGAGTTCTGACCTTCCTGGTTCCTCTTGTAACTAGAATATATACTTCCCTGTGTTTTATTTGTTTGTCTTATCCCAGGGCAGGACGCTGGTGGTCCTGAGACTCCAATAGCCTCTGGGGCCCCACACTCATACTCTTACCAAACACAAGCAGTCAGGCTGCCATGGGTGGAGGGATTGGCTGGGGACATCAAGAGCTATGCGCAGGAGCCCACTGGGCATGAGCTCTGGTTTGGCAGCGACAGCAAACCCCAGCTGATTTCGTCTCTTTTATGGAAGAAAGTCAGGGAATGGAGTCAATTTTTTCATTCACTTAATTACTTTGGGAAATTCCTTTCCTTGACATCTATTTTCACCATTCATCCCATGACCTAATACTGAGCAAAGACAGCAGGAAAAGCCTGTTGACTTCAATGGAGATTGTCACAAACAGTTATAGCTCCCTTCATGTATTCAGTAAAGACTGATCGACCCTGTACTACGTCATCGAGCCCTGTCTGAGCAGATAGCTCCAGAGAAGGGAAAACAGTGCAACAGACTCCCAGGATGGTAGCTGCTCACAGCAGTCTATATTCATTTTCTTAGCTCCCGTGGGTAGAAATCCAGGCACAGGGATCGATATCTGCGGACTGTGTGCTCGCCTACATCAGCTGGAGGATGGCTCAGGGCTCACAGAGAACAAGGGGAGAATCCAAGCCCAGCAGCTATGGAACCGAAGGATGCAGGGCTCTACCACCTTCTTTGGCACCTGAAAGCACCTGCGCCTGCAGTTCCTGGCTTCCTCACCTGGGCAGGAGGGCACTGGCTCCAGCTGCCAAGAGGAGGTCTCCTGTAGCCCTTCTCATCATCACCTCGTGGCTGGAAGTGAGTTGGCGGTCCTGCCTATGCTCCTGCCTATGGCACCAACTCCGACTCCAAAGGGAGATGTGAAGAGGGCCAGGAGCTGCCTGTTTATGCAGCATGTGCATCCCAAGTGGGTCACACTGAGCTCAGGAAACCCCACCTTTATATGAGGTGCCCACAAACCTCTTCACCACTTCTGCTTCACAGTGAACAGATCTGCCCCACCCAGAAGCAATCTCTGTCTGCCAAGGCTGCCTGCTGTGGGAACTCAGTTGCGAAGATAGCCCAGGGCAGATGAGGGCCAGAGGCCCAGAGGTCTTTGTTCAGCTGAGTTGTGCAGAAACACGGGTAACACACGGGAGCAACGCCCACCCGAGGGCCACACTGACTGGCAGCATGCAGGGAGGAATCCAGGAGGGGGCTGAGGAGGTGGGACTGTTAAAGGCTCTAACCTGGAAGCTGAGCTAACGTAGAGGGAGGACCTGGGAAGAGGGTCGGGGAGAGGAGGGGGAAGGAGGGAGCCATCCGAGCAGCGTGCGCCTTCTTGTCCCTGTGAACACTTTAGCTCCCCATCCAGCAACTGAGCTGTAACTGGAACACGTCCAGGGAAGACAGGCAGCACACAGCGTGCTCTGGTCTCTGTGCTGGGAACCCCAGACTTCAGAGCGCTGGACCCCAGTGAGGAGAACGTGATGCTCAGTGAGATCAGTCAGCCACATAAGCTCCCACGGTACGTGGTGACTCTCACAGGAGAAACGTGAAGTCTAAAACAATAAAGGGGAGAATGTGGGAATCAGGAGATGAGGGAGATGAGGGAGAGAGAGAGGGAAGGAAGGGAAGAAAGAGAGGATGAAGAAGAAGGAAGACGCGCCAGCCCCCAAGAGGAATGTGACCCTTAGGTCCTGCAAACAGGCAACGTAGTAACAAAAAGGAAAATAAAAGCAGAACCTTGACACAATCCCTGGCGAGAGACAGTGGCCTGACCGGAGGTGCTCTCAGCTGAGGTGGCCCAAGTTACTCAGCTCTAAGTAGAGGTGAAAGTAGGGCTGGTAGGAAGATGGGACACAGAACACGGCGAGGGGACTCATGGCCTGGAGGACAGAGCACGGGCTTCACGGTGCTCACTGAAGCCGGTCGATTCAGGAGAGCCAGGGCATGGCTGAGGAAGCAGACGGTGCTCAGATGCGTCGGGATTAGACGGGTCCAGGGAGCAGCCCGAAGCAGAGGTCCAGGCTGGGAAAATAAACGTTGGGGCACATGCCATGACTGCATGGGTTCAGCTTAAAGCCCCCTGTCTCCCGCAGACAGCCACTAGAGCTCAGACGCGATGGTGAGCAGCCCAGGGCAGACCGTGGGGCGCGCAGCAGACAGCGCGGAGGAAGTCTGGAGGCGGAGGCGCAGCACAAAGTGCTCAGTGTCTGCAGCGGACAGAGCACCTCTCTGACACTGAAAGGATATATTTATTTTGCCTCAGCCTTGGGGAAGAGACTCAAGGCACAGACAGAAAGCCGAGGCCAGAGCCCAGCTCTGCAGCCTGGCGTGGGCCCCAGGATGGCCCAGGACGAGGCGGAGCGCCCCGAGATTGGCCCTCCGTGTGTCGCTCTCCCCTCCCCCGCCCCACGCTGTGGATTCCCGGACCCCACAGAAGCAGACTTCACCCGAGTCCCGCAGCGCTGCATGGGACGGAGCCAGATACCAGCAGGTGTTGACTGCCGTCCTCCACTGGCAAAGCTCGTAAAATGTTTGTGGATCGAATTGTCAAGTTGGGAATAATTCGTGTCCAGCTTTTCCGTCTCTTACAACCTGCTGATGGACTCTTCAGATGCACGATCCCTGAGGTGCGCTGGGGGAGTTACGACCCACAGTGTCAGACTTAGGACGTAGGAGTAGGAGCAGCCTCGTGGTCCCGCGGTGGCTTCTTCTATAGTAACCACGGCAACTTTTGCTGCGTGTGTCACACAGTACAGTGCTGTAACGCTCCGTTCTGCTATCACTGCGGGACTGCATGGAAGAGTTAGGCGGACAACAGCTGTCGGCACATGGGAGCCGCCGGCGAGCGGCTCTACGCGCTGATTTTTGCACTGTGCACACCATTTGCAGCTCCTCATTGGCCAGTCAAAGCACCTAGGGATCCAGTGGCAGAGCAGGGCTCAGCTGTTGAAGGAGGAGTCTGTGTATGGGCTGCCAGATGAGCATGAGATCTGGGATTATAAAATAGAAAATACCAGAGCCTAATTTTTTTTTTTTTTAGTTTAATCTTCACAAAAATTTGTTATTTTCAATTTTCTATTAGTTTTCATAAGAAATAACAATGAGACAGTTTCAAAACTTGTTAGTAGGACAGCCACAATAATTCATACAATGCATATTGCTGTCTTCATCGTAGTTGTTCAAAGTACAAGGTGCAGACATGAGAACTTTTCTACACATTGTTGGTACAAATATTTCTTCTCATTGAACTAACGGGAAGTAGTTGTATACATAGTTGAATATTCCGTAATGGTAGTGGGTTATTGGCAGAGCTGTTGACTTGAGCCTTTTACAGTTCAGCATGCTAATCTGGCTTCACTTCTCAAGTCTCGTGGTTAAATTTTTCTCTACGTGGTTAAGGCCAACTTAGAGCAAGACCTGTATAACAGAACATGTAACTTTTGTATCTGACAAGGCCAGTCAGGTCCCCTCAGGATTTACCTTGAAGCCATGTACAGTGCTTTGTAGCACTGCTGTCAGAGCCTAATGTCTTTGATCCCTGCATCCAGCCCTCTTCACAGTTTAGCTCAGTTACCCCCATTCAGCTTCCTCCTCCCCTCTTATTTTTAACCCGTAAGACCTGCTTTCCAAGTGCATGGATTATTTATTTGTGAGTGCGAGTGCAGAGCTTTGGATCCTCAAACAGTTTGTGGGGTGCATGAAGGTGATGGGGTTTTTGAGTGTGTGTCGTGGAAATGGAAAAGTGCGGGTTCTCAGCCCCATGTGGAAGCCGCAAACCCTGCTCTGAAGACCTAGCTTCAGTTTCTAGGGCAGGCACAGAGAAGGCCCCAAGGACAGGGCGCAGCGCGGTAGGGTGCTGACCCTGCTGTCAAGCACAGAGGCTGCGTTCTCTGCCAGCAAGGCCTTGTGTGCAATGGGTAAAACATGAGCAAGAGGCAGGGTAGAAGGGCTCAGGAGGTGTCACCCTGAAAGTGGATCATTCTGCCCTTAGAATTACTGCAAGGACCTGAGTTCCTGAAAGCCCCTCGCTGCCTGCCTCAATAATGTAGTGCTGTGGGAAAGAACCCAGAGGCTGGCCATTATGTCCCCTGTCTGGGAGTAGCTCTCCTTGCATCCTTCCAGGGAGCAGACCCCGATCTGCGCCCCCAAGGACTTGCTCACCATCACAGAGCAGGGCATCTGCTCCCCTGTCGGGCCCCTTTCTCTATCAAGATGTTTCACAAACTCTCAGATCTCACCAGTCCTCGTGGCACCCATGTCTTTCTAGATGCCCTGGTGCAGCTAAAACCCCCAAATCTGCATGTGTGGCCCCTAGTCCTACTGTTACCCTGTCTGTTGGACCTGGATACACAGCTGACAAGGCCAGAAAGCTTTCCGTCCCCTGCCCTGCCCTGCCTCAGAGAGGCTTCCAGGAGCCTTGTCCAACCAGCTCTGCAGGAGCATGGTGTCTTGGTCCTTCCGGTGGAGCAAAGGGCAAGGATTGTGTCCCCCTGTTCTGTCACACTGCCTGAGAGAGGGTCACCATGCTTCCCTGATGCCTCTGTGTAGACAGGACCACAGGCGGGAGCCACAAGTCCTGGGGAAGTTTGTAAACAATGTTGCTTTTAGCCTCATTGGAAAATCAGGCAAAAACACCAATGTCCAATACTGAGAGATTCTAAACTTGAGAAATCCAAAGGGATCTCCTCCCATGCTGCTCATCCCAAACTGTCACAGTCTTGTGAATGACTCAGTCCTGCCTCTGGGATCCTGGATGAGGTCCTAGGGAGTGAGCCCCACACGTGCTTGCTAACCCTCCGCAGGAGAAATTTCTAATTAGAGAAACAAAACAAACCTCTCTGCAATTTTCAAAGAGCTGATGAGGGTTCCAAATTTTAGGTGGACTGAGCAATGTGTCCGTGTGAAACACAGACACGCCTAGAGTGGTGAACATGCACACTGTCCATGCACAGTGAGCTGTCTGGCCACAGCTGAGTCCCTGAATTGAGCTTTTTAGAGCAAATCAGCAGGTTGGAGGGTAAGGCTATTCTGGAGGATTTGTGGCTGTGTTCCAGGAATTTCACTTCTTCTGCCTCAAAGTGCAACCTGTGTAGATGATCCACATTGGGAGAAGCTCCCTAAGAGGCCTCATGCCTTGAGGATTCAGACTTCCTCCTAATATATTAAAATGTTCTGTGGCCTTCTCTGGTGTATTAAAGATAATTCTCAATTTAATGCCTAAATTTAAAATAAATTACATTTTATTTAATAAATACGCAATGAACCGGGCGTGGTGGTGCACGCCTATAATCCCAGCACTTGGGAGGCTGAGGCAGGAGGATCAGTGCAAGTTCGAGACCAACCTGGGCTATAAAAGTGAGTTCAAGGCCTGCCTGAGATGCATAGCAAGACCCTGTCTCAAAAAGACAAAAATAAAATAAATAAATAAATATTTAAAAATAAATAAAGAAATAAAAAATAAAGAAATAAATATGCAATGAAAAGTAGCATGACAAACTTAAAACTCCACATTTGATTGAGCCAAGGTCTCACTATATGGTCCTGACTGGCCCTGGACTCACAGTGTAGCCTAGGTTGACCTTGAACTCACAGCAATCCTCCTGCCTCAGCCTCTCCAATGCAAAGGATTGCAGGCCTGCACCATCACTCATGACTTTCACATGATTTTAGCTGTGCTGAAAGTCAGTAAATTTAGTAAGTGGCTTGGAGGTGTCACTGGGAGGTTTCCAAGGAGCAGACATGACAAACGTCAGCAGTCCTGGGAGTGAGCCCCACAGATGCTTGAGGCAGTCGCCTCCTCTCCTCAGGTGCTGCTGGAGACCACGAAGAGAAAGCCGCCAGAGGGAGGACTGGTAAAGGACACCTCCTCTCACTCCTCACCCCCACCATTCCAATAGGTGGTTTGCTAAACGAGCCACTGTCCTACTATGCTTGGGAGATACTTGGGTGAATAAAACAGATTCAGGTAAACAAATGACCAGAAGACCTTACGAGGCAATAAACGGAGGAACTTAGTAGGGTTTGTTCTTTTGGTTCAGTTTATTTCCTTTTTGGTCATTGTTAGGGTTTGTATCTAGTTGTTCCCCTAAAGCCTCACGTAAATCATGCAGCGGTGGCGGCTTGAGGAGCAGTGCATGTCTATAGGGGCGGGGCCAGAGGACCAGGGCGGGGCTTGAGGGGCGGGTCCAGAGAGGCGCTAACCTGTAAACTGACAGCATGTGCCTCTCTGCCCCCCCCTGGCCTGGTGGCTTCTCTAGGAGGTGTGGAGCAGGTCATCCTGGACATGGCGGCGCAGTGTCTCGAGGTTTGCTATGTAATTCAGGCCACTTTCAACTATGAAACCTCCAGTAACTGTGAGCTCAATCAACCTTTCCTTTCCTAAGCTTGCCTGTCAGGTATTTGTCCCAGCAAGGAGAGCAGAGTAACTAAGACAGTCATCCTGGGGATTGAACCAAGAGCTTTCATGCATGCTAAGCAAGTGCTCTACCACCAAGGTAAATCTCCAGCTTTTCTTTCACATTTTTACTTTGAGACAGGGTCTTCTTGAGTCAATAAGTTGCCCACGCTTGGCTTGAACTTACTCATTTTTCTGCAGGGCTGGGTTTGTTAGGCTGTGCTACTGGGTCTGCCTCGCTCAGGACCTAAACAATGCAGATGCTACTTTGCACAACAAACACACAAATCCTATGCATTTCATTTATTTTTAAAGTACTGAGATAAATAGAAAGATACATTGACCCATCCCATGTTTGACTTGGTTTTCCTTGAGCTAGTCTAAGAATCACAGGATGTGAGATTTGTAAAGGATTCCTCGCCGTGAAAAGAGAACAAAACCAGTGAACTGTTGAGAAATAAGCACTACCCCAAGCCCGAGCTTCGCAATAGCTCAGGGATACCAGGTCACATTCCAGTCCCAAGACCCACCCTTGGCCCGCAGCGGGAGTGGAAGGCTCAGATGAATTCTGCCCTTTTGGAACCCTGTTGATGTTACAGAATACAAAGCATAACCATGGTGTGCAGCTTGGATAAGCACTCAGGAAGTTGGTATAAAGTAGCAATTAAATGCCCACATATGAAGCCAAAACCTCTGACTTCAGTCTAGGCTCCAAGGAGTCTGACTTGGGAAGAGCAGCAAAGCTAGTTTGTTATTGAGAATGAAATGAAAACACTGTTGCTTTCTTGTGAGTGTGCTGTTTGCAATAAATTATAAGATGGTTTCTTAAAGTGCAGAGCGCTGTGCCTGGGATGGAGGATCACCCACGGCAATGCTGTTTTCACCCTGAACTGCCCCCTGGGGGAGAAAGGCTTCCTGTTATGAATTCTGTGTGCCACGCTCCACAGCAGCGAGGCTCAAGTCTCCTCTGGGACCCTCTCTGCAGGTGACCCTTGTCCAGTCCATCTTCATTGCCTGTTCAACATTCACCCCTCATAAGCACTGAGAGATGATGGGGAGTGGGGGCTCCGCTGACACTGCAGGCGCTCATGGACTCAGGGTGCAGCTGGTCTTTTCACCTTAAGTTCTGCAACACTTACTTTCCATCTCTTGAGTGAGTTAAAATCAAAGACAGCCGCCTCGCAGTGTGACTCCAGGTCTTAATGCAATAATGCGTAGAAGTCCTCGTTGTATGCCACTAGAAGCAACGGCAAACATTTATGCATTGGCCCGCCAGATGCCCGTGAGGGCCCAGGGAGTTGGAGCTGCTGTTCTCATGTTACACACGGGGAAAACAAAGCCCAGAGAGATCAGTACCTTGCTCATGACTGTGAGTTGTAAGTGACAACAGCAGGGTTGAGATCCAGGCAGTTTGGTTTGACCCTGGGATCATCACCGCGGTAGGCGATGCCTCTCTTACGCACCTGATGTGTATCTACTTATATCTAAGTATTTGCCAAAATGTTCATTTGAACAAATCCATAGTTACAGCTATGTGTATTATTTCCTGTATCTTACTAAGTAGAAAATCTTACCAAAGGTCACAAAAGCAGGCCGTTTCGCTCCTGCATTTCATTTTGAAGAAGCTCGTTGTGGTTGGCCAGCTTGGCAGGCAAACAAGCTGTGCAAGGCAAAGCAATTCACAGCAAGCTAAGGCCCTCTCCTCCTGTGTGGTCAGGCTTTGCCAAGGGTGGAACTGTACCGACAGTGTGGGATTCACTGCGAATGGCTGACTCTGCCTAGCGGATACGTCAGCGCCTGCTTTAAAACGCTTACCTAGGGGGAACCCAAAAGCACAAGAAGCTGCTTTGAATACAGCACAAAAAGCACTGAAACTCTGAAAGAAAACATAAATCAAAGCACACAAAGGCTCCTTCCATCATTTGAGATTTACATGTATATTACCTGAAATGCAAAATAAAATCTAAAATAAAAGTTTTCCTTGGGTAATTTGATCCTCATACTAGAAGAGACGAGGCAAAAGAGAACACTGCTGTTTTACACCAAAATCTCACCCTTTGCTCAGAAGGCGATGATTTGTTTCCAGGCAATAGCAGAAAAAAGATCTGACAGTGTGCATTTTTCCAGCTAACCACCCCTTGCTTCATTTTCTGTTGTCTTTGTTTATCCTCTCTTATCTATTTCAAATTTATATTAACTTGCTAGGTTGTATGTGCTTGCAATTTTTGCTCTAGGTCCTATCTAGAGCAAGATGAGAAAGCACATATCCCAGGGCTAGAGTGTAAGATGAAGTAACAGCACATCTTCAATTTGATGGGATTAGCCAACAGGTAGGGACAACCCAATATGTATTACTTTATGTCTATCTGTGGACTTTTAAGAATTTTTTTGGGCTGGACAGATAGTTCAGCGGATTAAAGTGCCTGCAAGCAGGCACAGGGGCCCAGGGCGGGGAAAGGTTTTGATCCCCGGGCCTGCCATGCTGGCTCTGCCCCTGGGGTGTGCTGAGATGGCAATTGAGACTGAGTGTGGTGGTGTGCCCCTGTAATCCCAACTCTTGGGGGGATGTAAACAGGTAGATCACTATGAGTCTGATCTAGTAGCAAGACCCTGAACACCCTGTAGACCTTTCCCTAAAAAATACAGAAAAAAAAAAAAAAAAAAAAAAGAATTTTTCTGACTTGAATATCCGAATAGACAAAAATAGTTATTACAGTAGGCTGGAGAGTGCCTTTCAGATACCAAGTCCTAATGTAGGGTCTGCAATAGTAAGTGGAATTTGTATGGAAATGTTAACTTATATGGTGAGTATAACTGTTAATTTCTACTTAAATGCTAATTTATATGGAATGTGCCCTTCCCAGCTAGGATTAAATATGGGATCTGGGGGTGGGGAAATTACAGGGCTCTCATAACAGAGGCAGAGGGCACTTGGGGCAGACAGAAAGGAGTACGCACTGGCAGAGGTGGTGGCGTGGCGTCCACCAGAAACAGGCAGGCGAAGACCAGGCTTTGTCCTGGCAGCGGTGGTGCCAGGTGAATCCTTCCATGTCCACAACTGCAGCTCAGTGACAGTGACTTCAGACTTCTGATGTCCAGAGGGCTCAAAGAAATTTCCATTATTCTTTGGCTACCAAGTTTGTGGCAATTTGTAACAGCAGCCATAGGAATTTGAATATTCGCCATTAAGTTAAATATTTATGAGTCAGATGAAGAGATAGTTTTCCTTTTGCCATTAAAAATTTTATGAAAGGCCAAAGACAAATGAGTGATTTCCATTTAGAATAATAGAATATTGAAAAATGGTCTAAGAGGAGCAGGCCTTTTTAGTCTAAAGGACTGCCACATTTCAAGAAAAGGCTACATTCCTATCCAATGTGTCTCCAGGTAGGCCTTGATTTATGCAGGGATTATAATCCAACAAACTTGTCAAAAATGGAAACTATTGCAAATGCAACGTGCATTTATTTAATCCACCCAAAGTACCACACAGCTTAGCTTACATGGTCCAGCAGTTCTGGGGGCTCAGCCTACCTCTGAAGCTTCTTGTATACTAATTAGGTGAGAGAGAAATCCTCCAGCAGGAGGGCAGCTGTCTTCCTTACACTCCCTTCCCATCCTCTCTGGCCCAGCCTCTGCTCAGGGAATCCAGCTACCTCTGGTCCACCCTAACAACCACCTAGAATGTCTTCTTGTTTTGCTGGAAGTAATCTATCCATTCACAAAAGCAAAGAACTACTGCATTTCCAGACTTTACTCGTGGGAAGAGTCCAGCAGCTACTTCTGCATGTACTGAGCTATCGGCACTGTTATGGTTTGTGTATTGGTGTCCCTCCAAAACCTCATGCAATCATGAGATGGCTTCTGAAATTTGTAATTGATTATTGTGGAAATGAGTGCTGCACCTCCCCTGGGGCAGGTGATTTGCATTTCAATGTAAGGAAGGAAGAGAAGTGAGCTGCTTGAGTTGCTGCTACTCTTCCCTTTGCTCTTGCTCTTTGCCACTACCATGAAAGGTTGCCCTCTGCCATGTGCCAGTCTGCTTTGAAGCCAGATGAATATGGACTGAAACCTCCAGTAACTGTGAGCTAAATAAACCTTTCTTTCCCTCATTTTTAGTGTCGAGTACTTGTCCCACCAATGAGAGAAGAGTAACTAAGATAGGCACAGAGGACGCCTAGGGACCCCAATAGAAGGAGCAGGCCTTGCCGTCAGATACCCCCTAACCAGAGGTGCTTTGTTTTCCCCTAGATCAAGAGTCCAAGGAGACCATCCCCGCTCTAGATAATCCTAAAATAAACCACACTGAAGGCAGATATCTGTACCTTCGAAATAAGATGACTATCTTGGGATGCATCTTAGAATTCACTCAGTGCTCTACCCATCAAAGTTACATCCAATTCCCCTTTATAAGTTCTTTTTTAATCTGTCCTCATTGCCAAAGGTTCCAAGATGGGGGCCGGGAACATAGCTCAGCAGCATAAGTGCCTGCCTGCAAGCTCAAGGTCCTGCATTCTATCCCCCATCCAGGAAAAAATAAAACAAAAGTTCCAAGACAGCTTAAAGTTTGCAAATATTTTAACTATCCTTCTCCCACAGGCCTTACTTTTCAATTTACAGAGCAGAGTAGAAGCCCCAAACTTTACTGGTTCTACATCTCTCGCCTCATGCTGTTTGATGCACCAATGACATAGAAGTTTGCAGCAGTCTCTGCATGGTTATGGTGCACATTTAGGAGGGAGGGGTAGGGAGAGCGGTGATCAAAAGCAAAGAGAATAGAAGCCTCCCAAACAGGCTGCAGGCAGGCCAGGGCGTCTCCTGCAAGCACAGCCATTGGGAAGGTTGTGTGTGAGGTGGAGAAGGGAGGGGGATGCTGGAGGAGGCAGGGTGTATTTTGTGATAGACAGAGCTGAGAAGGGAGAGGGTAGAAGGAGGCCACCACCGGGCCAGAGCAGGCTTCTCCGCAGCCCATGCACTCTGGAGCAGACCACGGCCCAGGCAGAGCGGGGCTGCACGGCGTGGGGACTCACAGCACTCTGCCACTCATTATCTGGCCGGCCGCACCTCAGGATATTGAGTTCGGGTACCTGTGTGCCTTCTCCAGAACAGGAAGGAGCCTTCACCCATGCACATGTGGGCACAGAAGGTTGTCCCTGAGCCCAGCGCAGAGTGCAGAGACAGGCACAACAAGCAGCAGGCCGCTTGCAGGACTGGCTACTAGACCCAGATGGCAGCAAGCAACCAGGCTGGTTGGAGGACCTCTTAGGGATCCAAAAGACCATCTCTGGTGCTCTGGGTGCTCGTGAGGCCTTCTTTCTTTTCTACCATTAACGTGGAGCAGTTTTACATTTTGTTCACCAGTTAGCTACTGATGAGTATGTGTCTCCTCCCCTATGCCACATCTCATGCAGCAGAAATCGGGTCTCTTTTCTCTCTCCCCAGAATTGTACTTGGAAAGGAGCGCACGGGAGTGTGTGCGCGAAGGGAGGGCGGACGAGATTCAGCAAGCAGAGGCATGGGGCTTCCCGGCCTGCTCTTCACTTGTCTGCGGATTCAGAGGAATGTTTTCTACCTGCTGTAATCCTCCTCCTGCCTCACTGAAGAGTTACCTGGCATGCATGCTCACACCCCAGCATGTGTGGCCTAGGCCACGGGCCCCCATTCTGCTGTGTCCACATGCGTGGCCTCAGTATTCTCAGGTTCTTCAACCGAGGACCAGGAATATTAAAAACAAGCAAACAAAAGAAAACAAAAACAAAACCCTTCTTCTGAACAGGTGCAGGCTTTCTCCCCCACTGTTAGCATTTCCTAAACAATCCTGGACAACAACCACTCCTGGCCCTCACAGTCTATCAAACTCTCTCAGTCCTCTAGAGACAATTCCGAGCTCAGAGGATGCTTAGGGGTCTACACACAGGACTGCACTGTTTTCTAGTGGAGACTGAGCCCCGAGGTATCTTCATGGGCACAGGAGCTCAGGTCCCAGACACCAAGGGGCAGGTCATGTAAGGCTTGCCACGAATCCCTGTCAGCCAGGGTGGAGAGCCCCCTGTTGTCCTCCTCCTTCCCAGCAGGTGTGAAGGTGCCTGCTCCACCTGCGCATTTGAATTTGATCCTAGACGACGATTCTCCACTTTGCCAGCTATAGTCAAGCTCCTGCATCTTTTCCTAACCAGGGAAAGTCCAGTTTTAGCAAAAAGGTTGGGTCAGTCTACCCAGAACAGACCATCCAATACCTGGTCACCCTCAGTGGTGCCTCAGATTCCTCCTCCTGCGAGGACACACACACACACACACACACACACACACACACACACACACATCTCAGTCTCACCTCGCTGCTCCCTTTCAGCAACAACCCTGTGCCTAGCTGGGATGAACTCCATTTCCCTGGTGCGCCCCCCCCCCACCCCACGTCTGCTCTCCCTGCCCCTTCCCAGTGTCCTTGTGGATCTGGACTCGAGCCCCATTCCACTTCCACACCCCAAGACCCCAGAGACCTCAGTCTCCACCCCGAGGAGGCAGCCCGAGCAGCCCAAGTGACTCTCTCCTCCGGCCCCCAGGACTCCCCGGCTGTGCTTTTCTCCCTCCCTGTGCGCACATGGGGAGGCCAGCGGGGCGGCAGCGCTCTGGGCTGGCACTCCGGGAAGGGTCTCGCTGGTGGAGCCTGGCGGGCGTGGGGTCCGCAGTGAGGGCCCTGTGGTCCTAGCAAGAACCTGCGGGGTCCCCAGTCCTCCCTGGGCTATGCCCAGCTCTGCGTTTCAATCTGAGCCGGTAGGAGTTCCTACCGTGCCTACCGCGGCAGGCTCAAGCCAGAAGGACTCAACCCCCGCCCCGCTCCTCTGGGTGCCGCTCACCAGGTGGTCTGGGAGGGTGGGGCCCTAAGCTGCATGTGCTACCCGAGACATCTATTTCCTCTCATTTTAAAGGTCCTGCTAGGGTTCCCCCACAGTAGTCCAAGCGTGACCCCAAGACGCAAAGCCACCGCCTGGGAGGCGGTGGAGGTTCGCCGATCGCGGGAAGCCGCGCCATGCGTATCTGTGTCCCGCGGGGCCCCGGCCAAGCCAGCCCGCACAGACCCAGATCCGGGCCTCACAACAGGTCTCCGGCCGCGGTCCTCACCCTCCCACGCGCACCCGCGTCGCGAGCCGGTGCCCGCGAAGTTCGCCGATGCGGGAATAGTCCCGCGCCGACCCCGCACGCTCACCTCGGGCCTGCGCCTCCATGGTCTGCACTGGTCGGGACGTGGCGGTCTCCGCTTGGGCGCAGGGCGCAGGGCTCAGGGCGCGGCCGCCGGGCGCGGGGAGGGACCAGGCCGCCTCTCCGGTTACCTCGCGGGCCCAGGCACGGGCCCGCCGCGCAGCTCGCCCGCGCCACCTGCGGGCGCCCGACTGAGCCTGCGACCTGGGTGCGCACAACTGGCCGGGTTGGGTCTGTGGTGTCGCTCAGGCTCCGGTGATCTCGCTTCCGAGGTCGCTGTCACTCGACCAGTGCCTGAGGCTGTTTGACGCGTTTCTGTTTAAGTCTCTTGCGCCCACAGGGCCACTCCGACTAGTGCCACATGGGACCATCCAGCCTGGGTGCTGCAGGTGTTCACGCTCAGAGCGCATCAGAGGTTTCACGAACTTGTGACCACCAGGCAGCAGCTGGTGCTGTGACTAGGCAGTATCTGAAACAGCGACATCACCAAAACCTCATTACAACACGAGGTCTGTGTGTGGACCAGGGCAAGGGCCCTGGCAGAAAGTGCGAGAGCTGGAACAAGAAGGCCGCTCTGTTTGGCCTAAGGGAACCCTATGTGTCTTTCTGTACCTTTGCCCATGACTGCAAATGACGGTCAACCATGGGGCACTGATTTGGTGTCATGCATTATAACGAGAAGGAGAATCCATAAATGGAATTTGTGGACAGGAAGCATCAACTGTGTGGCTATTTTTCTAGTCCAAAAACCTGTGGGCTAAGAGGTAGTTGCTTCAGAGCCTAGCAGAAGAGCTGGGTCCACCAGGGGGCTGATGAGTGACTCCTTGGAAGGGACAGAAGGGGTAAGTGGCCAGGGTTCACCTGCCACCGTCCCAGTGATTCCTAAGCTTCCTGTCTCCAACATGCACACAGCCTTCATGAGTGAATTCTGTCATGGCATCGGTGTGTCTTGAATGGCTTGCCTTTGTGGGAGGGGCGTGCACCCTTCCTCTCTCAGGCTATACGACAGCCCCAGGGCAGAGGGTGGGTGTTGCATTTTGCCTCCCATCATCTCTACCGAAGAGCCTTGTACAGACACACGGCTAAAAGCCCCTCTGTTGTATAAACAATGGACCAGCTGTGTTTTATTCTGTGCAAGTTACTTTTAAGTTTAGACTAATCTTGATTGATAGTTTTATCTTTGCTTGAAAAAATGCTCCTGGCTCCATGTGACATGCATGCACTCACATGCACGCGTGCGCGCACGCACACGCCCATGGTTTACTGTGTGGAATGCGAGTGCAGGGCTTCTGAGCAGCTTACGGTGACAGCGCCCAGGCATGTGTAGACTGCTGTCTGAGTGGTCAAGCTGTGTTTCAGTCTGTCGGTTATTCTGTCCCTCTTCACCCTGGGAATTCAACGCTGATTCCAATTGACACTGCCTGATGTGGGAATGAGCTAGAAATAGCAAGTGACCTCTCTGCTAGAGCCACCCAGCCATCTCCTAACGCTGACTCACTTTCCTGACTTACACAGCTTATAGCTGTCAGTCCTCCGGTATTCTTGGTCCTGTTTACAGCCATAAGGTATCGAGATTCATTCAGAAATTGTTTCCCAACACCCTGAATATCCCTCAGACTGTGCTCGAAGCTAAGGCTACAGTGGAAGGATGTGACTGCTAAAGTTTGTTCTATTTGCCTTGTGCAGGAGCGCATGCTCTGTGAGGAGGGACCACTGGGGCCCAGCTTGCCAAGGTAATTTGGGGACCTGTGTGCCCAACTTGAGCAGGTGAGCAGAGACGAGGGAAGGTTGCTTCACCTCAGTGGGACTTTATTTCTCTTTTCTTTGCCATACTGGGATTTAATCCAGGGTCTTCACTCTACAGCCTCAGCCCTTTTAACCTTTTATTGTTCTTATGTTAAGGAGGAGTCTGACTAAAGTGTTCAATTGCCTAGGTTGGGCTTGAACTTGAAAACCTCCTCCCACAGCCTCCAGAATGCATGAGACCCAACTTCAGCTGCATCTGAAGGGACAGAGAATGAGCCAGGTAAACTGCATTAACACAAATTATGTTTCTGCCCAGGGACACAGGAAACCAGCTTGTAACAGCAAAGAAGAGTTTGCATATCAAATCCACTTGTTTAGGCCACTGCAATGTGGAGTTTTCTTCATTTCCTTACAGCTGACTACAAATCACAGCCTACCCTCCTCGTTGCAGCTGCCATGTGGAGAAAGCATGCAGGTGCACACCTGTCTCATCCCTTGGGAAGTGACCTTTCTGGCTGGAAGGGGGCACATGCAGGACCCAAAGTGAGGTGGACTCTGGCCACTGCCTCACTGTTATGGTTTATGTCTAGCTGTCCCCCTAAAGCCTCATGCAATGATGGGGCAGGGCCTTCTAGAGTTTGATACTTTTCATGATCCACTGGGATTATGTGTTTTAGTACTGATGGGCTATGGGTCTGAGTACTGCTGGAATTTCTTGACTCGTGATCCCCTGGGATTATGTGTTTTAGCACTGATGGGGTTATCAGTCTGAGTCTTTCTGGGATTACTGGTGTGACCTAAGGCAGATAGGCTGAAGCAAAGAGCCTGAATATAATATAAAGAGAGACAGAGAGATAGACTCACATTGTTGCTCTGCTGCCCTGGTTGGTCTGTTGCCTCTGTCGTGATTGTTGCTGTTCTGCTGCCATGAACTGGATGCTTTCTGGCCTGTTCCACTCAGCCTTGGGCCAGCCGAATATGGACTGAAACCTCCAGTAAATGTGAGCTAAGTAAACCTTTCCTTCCTTCATTTTGAGTGTAGGGTATTGGTCCCAGCAACAAGTCAAAAATAACCAAGACACTCACCTACTCTAGGTTACTTTAGAGCTCTGTGCCAGGCAGCTTCAGGTGAAGAAGCAGCAGTGCCCCAGGGAGAGAGCACGATGACCTCCAGCCTGGCTTGGACAGGGCCTTGTTTGTCTCCTGCACTGACAGCTGTGTGACCTGCGAGAGGTGCTTAGGCTCCCTGGTGCCCGCCTGCTTCCCTCTGTGCACCACAGGAGGCGCGCGGCGGTTTTCCCGCCTGAGCCCTTGGACACCCAGGCAGGACCAGAGCAATGGCTCCCAGTGCCCTCGGACAGCAGCATGCTGTGTAGGACTTGGCACGAGTGCTGAGACGTGGGCTCCGCCCCCAGAGATTCGGAGTTCGCCTATTTCTGAAAGCTCTTACAGTGATACTGACATCGGCAAGGCTGAAAGGTAGTGAGTTCTCAGCTTTTAGTTCAACCTCTAGATCAGTTTGCAGATTCCTCGAAAAAACATTAGAAATTCCACTGGAACCAACTATCCCCCTTCTAGAATTCTTCCCCAAGAAGTTAAATACATCATATTACAGCGATCCATGTACACCTGTGCGTGCAGCATCGCGACTCACCACAGCTAAGCCTTGAAGAGGCCTCCACTTCTGTAGACGACGCGGTGCTCTCGCGCGAGGGAGACCAGCTCTGCCGTGCAGAAAGGTAAGCTGGAGTCATCCGCAGGAAAACGGCTGCGCTTAGAGATGATGCGCGACGCTAGTCAGACACACAGCTTCAACGCTCCTGGTTTCGTTTACATGAGAAACCCACAGTACAAACAAGAGAACAGCGGCGAGTTCGGAGCTGCAGCCTTCTCTACGAGGAACGGCAACAAGAGGCGCAGCGAGGTCAGGGAGGGGGAGGAGGGGTGAGAAGCGCTCCCGGTGTGTGCAAACATGGCCTAATGTAAAAAAAAAAAAAAAAAAAGAATAAATAAAATTGCCCCAAACTTCCAAAAGTACTGGATCTGAACCACTTGCCTGAAAATCACCACCGTAAGGCAGCAGGGGACGTGCACCATGGGAGGAACAGCGTTCCACATTCCTCCTCCACAGGCTGTGGCCAGGTGGATGGATCCCACTCCAAGAACGCTGTGTGCATGCAGAGCCCCACGCTCTGCTTTTCCTGAGTGCCGCGGACTTCTCGATCTACTCCAGGATGCACCAACCACGCGTGGACGTTCCAAGAATCCGGACAGTAACGGTGCTCTTCTTTTACATTATGAAGAGGCATTCTTTACCCGTACCCTGGATTTACTATACACTAGAGGTTAGTTCTTCAATACTTTCAAATCTGTAATCATGTTTCAATAGGCGTCTCTAAAATACATTTAAATATATCAGCTATTTGAGTTTTTTATTTTATTTTATTTATTTATTTAGTTTTTAAATTTGTGGCCGGCTCAGCCTGCCCTGGGGGTGGGGCAGGCGATGCAGAGATTTTTGACTGGGCCCTGTTCACATTTTTTTTTTTAACCACATACCTGTGTCGTGTTGTGGAATGATCAAAAACATGACTGGCGTCTCCTCCCTAGAAGTCACTGGTAAGAGGATGAATAGTTCATGCTTAGAGAAGAGTCCTGGGCCTGCAGGTAGGGCGTTAATGACTTGGTCTCTAAGTGAGGAGTTGTACATAGTGTTTACATTACCCTGTCAGGGACAAGGGACTCCAGTGTGACGACTTTGCTTTCACTTGCATAGCTATGTGTAACGGGACACAAGACTGCAGTACTTATGTGTGCATGGTTCCTCCCTGCAGTGCTGTACTGCACAACAGGACGTGAAGCCAACATCAGAAAAAGTCACTGTGCTCACTGTAGAAGAAGCCACCACGAGGCCACGCAGCCTCGTGCTTTCCTGCATCCGAAGTCCAGGCGCAGGGCCGTGAGCCTGAGCAGTCAGCTGGGTAAGCCAGAAAAGGGTCACCTCGAAGCCTGTGTGTCAGTCACATCTGTGAACCTGTGTTGCCGAACAGGGAAGCATCCCGAACAAGGACCGAGGACCAAGGACCCAGGGACGAGTGCAGTGGGGAGGCCACAGCAGGAGTCGCTTTCCTCTGCATTTCTGGAGCTGTACTGAGCATGCTGACTCCAGGTATGGAGTCTGTCTCACTGGCGTTCTGCAGGTTGCGCTTTCTACCTCACCACCTGAGCTCCACGGCAGGCCTCTGGGTTTTCCTAGGGGACTTCGCATGGGTGGTGCTGGGGGCAGGGTGCTTTGCCCAGGCAAGGAGAGCTCCACCTCAAGCAATGGCTCCAAGCTTGTGATGTGTTTAGAAGCCAGCAAACGGTGTGAATTCAGTGCCCACATCACAGTATGGCGGGCTGTTGCGTGTAATTCTTGGGAAAAAAAGCTTTAGCTTTAGAGGTAGAGCAGAACTATTTTCTTATAGACACAGAGTTGATTCCAGTATTCCTCTTCCTGAAGCTGGAGCCTTTGTGAATTATGTGGTCTGCTCTCCTCTGGCATGTATGGCTGCTTGCTTTGGCAAGACCCTTCCCTGTGCTGAATGGAAATGAGGAATCCGGGTATTCCTCCAAGGTTGCTTACCTTTCTGAACAACGAATCACAGTTTATTTTTGTCTTTCTATTTCCCTTGCTATATTCAGTCTCATCTTTGTATTTATAAGTGCTATTTGACTTTTTTACCGCCATTAGCAGTATTTACATTAACACTGAGTGAAATAGCGTCCTTCCAGCACTACCACAACCTCAGAGATGTGTGTAACGGGAAGTAAGACTGCAGTACCTATGTGTGCATGGCTCCTCCCTGCAGTGCTGTCCTGCACAACAGGACATGAAGCCACAGCACTGCACTGAGGCCGTGCCTGAGCCAGGGGACTTCATTGCCCGATTCCAAGTCACTAACAAACTTCTCTCGTCCTTCTTTCTCTGCCGGACCTCTTCGACTCTGAAGAACCAACAGCCATCCAGCAGTATCAACCGAGGCTGAGCTGGCAGAGGGGCGGAGCAGGCAGGTGTGCCAGTCACTTCGCGCCGTCCTAGAGCACCTGACTCCACACCCATCACGTGAGGGCGGTGCTCCTTCTGGCGCGCAGACTCAGAAGTCTCACTTCCGGCTTCGCAGGCTCAGGCGCAGAGATGCACAGTGGACAGACAGCGGCCCACATCAGCGCATCAGGAAGCCTTTAGAGGAAGGAGGACCCTGCAGAGAGAAGCACCTTTCCAGGCCACGCCCCCGCGAAGCTGCTTTCTCCAATGAGGACCCACCCCAACGGGCACCCAGTCCCAGGGGGGCGCAGGGCCCTTTGCCTGAAGCCCCGAAAAGCCCTGTCACAGTGCATGGGAGCTAGGCAGGGTAGTCCTGATTTAAACCTAACAACAGGTTAACCACCTACCCGAAGTGGACTAGGTCATGCTAAGAATCGTTCCTGACTCGGGAGTGGTGCTTAGACTCTTCCCACGAGCTATCTCCCCAGTAATGGGGAATAAATGTTAAAAAGCAAATATGGAGCCAGGCTCAGTGGTGCCAGCCTAAAATCCCAGCGCTCGGGAGACGGAGATGGGAGGATCTTGGGAGTTCGAGACCAGCCTGGGCTACCAGCTGAAGGCAAGGCTAGCTTGAGATGCATAACAAGATCTTGTCTCAAAAAGACAAATAAATGAATAAATAAGGAAGAAAAAAAAAAGGCAAATATGTCCTTACAAAGGTTTTTATACTGTATCAGTCTTAACAGACTGACTCATTATCATATGACCATTCTTAAAACGGAATTAGGGACTTAGGTTTGATAAGTTTGGGAAAAATGAAGATGGAATGCTGACTCAGAGGAAAGAGTTCCTGTTTAATTCAAATCATGGAAAGTGAGCAAAAACGCAAATATTCCTTCATTTCTGAGGGCATTACATCCTGATGAATGACTGAAGTAAACTTTGCATTCACTAGAATTAAGCTACTACCACAGCTTTGCTGGCCTACCTGGTACGCGCCCTCACTCACGTTAGACCACAGTTGGCCTCAGTCATGCAATGCGAAGCCTACTTTACACCGGGGCATTGCTTATCTCCCGCAACGTGACACTGCACTGAAAGGTAAAGGTACAGCCATGACTTTGCACCCCTGGAAGATGCAAAGGGCCTAAGTGGGCCCAGCCCAGGCAGGCCCTCTCTATACTGCCAAACAATGGTGGGGAGATGCTCCAGATGCATGGTGGAGGTGTCCATCATCATGGGTCATACAGGGAAGAGAGCAAGGTGTGCTAGTGTGACGGAGACTCTCAGAGTGCACTTCAGGTAGGCGTTCCTGGACACCAGTGGACCTGTGGAGGAATCCGGGGCCAAACTCATGTGGGTGGGCAGGGGGAAGCAGAAGCTCCCCAAGGAGATGAAGAGAACCCGGGACAGCTTCAGGACAATGAGGCTGAGCTGTCAGTGGCCTCAGTCCCTTGGCAGGATGGGTCCCTTCTGGGGATCAACGTCAGCCTGCAGTTTCCAGTGGAACTCCAAAAATCACAAATGCCATGGGGTTTCATTTGGAAAGAAAAATCCCTGAAAATAATAATATGGTTCAAGCGAAGACTTGTGATTTTATTTTGGACTGTGCTAAGTAATAATGCCATATGTGTACATGCATGCCACATACATGCTACATACATATCACATGTATGTATGCATTTTCACATGCATGGAAAGCCTATTGGGCACAGGTATTAATGCTCACAGTTTGCAGATGAAAATCCCCTGAAGTTTTCTATTAATGATCTGGCTGAGGGCCAAACACCGGGAGCCGAGTGCCTGGGCGTGGAATCCGGAGTCCTTGGCCTCTCCTCCCCAAGGCCTCTCACGCCAGCTCTTTTTCCTCCATTCCTGGAAGAGTTAAACAATACTCTCAGAGTTCACTGTGCAAAAATATGAGGGACCATTCAGTGAAAACAGAAATTAGCAAGCAATTGGGTTACATTTACCTAAATGAAGGTTGTGTGATATCTATGGAAACTTATTTATTTATTTATTTATTTTTAATTTTAAAGAGTAAAAATAGCAGAATCAAAGATAGGAAAACAGTAACAAGCAAGAATACATATAGTACGGGATTTTCAAA
>PVKN010008315.1:0-25311 GCA_004027915.1 Capromys pilorides
CCATGCGCAGGATGCCAAGACTCTTAGAGTGTTGCTTCATGAAATCGTGATGGTGACAGAAAGAAAGCTCGCCTCGTTCTCAGTGGGCGTGTCGCGTGCTGTGTCTAGCGCTGGAGCTCCAGTGTGAGTCCAAGCTGTGTGACCTCTGCCCCTCCCCAACCCCGCATGCCCTCATCTCTCCCTGAGTGAGCAAATCTGATCGGTCCTGCCCATCTGGCACTGGGATTGAATCTAAGGCTAGGCCGTATCCTGGTCCTTTGCACATTTTTACTAGGAGAGTCTTGATCAGTCACTCATTATCCACACTAGGCTTAAACCAGTGGTGGTCCTGTCTCGGCCTCCCAGAGCGCGAGGCCCCAGATGCGGGTCACGAACCTTGCTGTGTTACAGAGTCTTCCATTATAGTCTCATCTTTCCCACTGGCTCACAAGCTGAATGTGAGGAGTACTGTGTGTGTGTTCTGCCAGTTTTCATTGATCACCTGCAGTGTGTCTGGTGTCCTGCTGCGTCTTCTTGGACAGTTGGGACCCCATGGAGTACTCCTGGAACTGTTGCCAAGAAGAAAGCGGCTGCATTTTGAGGAGAGGCAGAGCCGGTGGCTCATAGCCTCACCTGTCCTGTGAGCGTCTCCGCTCATGTCCGTAGCTGTCCAGGCCACAGGCTGGTTATGGAGCCCTCCGTGTGGCAGTGTCTTGAGTCTCGGAAGCGCCTGAGGACTCTGCCAAAGGAGGAGGCAAGGATTTCTCCGCACTCACCCTCACGGACATGGAAGAGGCTCTGGGGACCTGCCCAGCTCACGAATGTTTGGATGTCACGTACCTGGTACGTGACTGACCTCTTCTGCTTCCTTGAACACCGAAGCTCAACTCCCCAGGGCCTGGGCCACCGCCCTGCTCTGTGTGCTCTGCTTAGGGAGCTGGCAGTGCTGTGTTCTCTACGCTGGTGACCGGAGCAGCCCAGAGGCCTCTGGCTGGCCTCTGCAGCCATGCCTGCTCCTGCCCACCACCCTGCCTGCAGCACCGGCTGTGGCCGTGCGGCCTCTTGGCACGCCTCCTGTGCAGCCTTCCTGCTGCTAGTGGCGGCCATCCAAATCACCTGCTTTTTCTCATCTGATTACACCACCTGCGCTGGCCTTTCCTTTTCATTCTCTCCTACCCTGTCACCTTGCTGCTTAAGCTCCCACATGCTGTCTGTTATGGTTTATGTCTAGTTGTCCCCCCAAAGCCTCATGCAATCATGGGGCGGGGACTTCTAGAGTTTGAGACTTGAGTCATGATCCACTGGGATTATGTGTTTTAGTATGGATGGGATTATGGGTCTGAGTACTGCTGGGGTTATGGGGTGTGGCCTAAGGCAGATAGGCTGAGGCAGAGAGCCTGAATGTGATATAAAGAGAGACAGAGAGACAGACTCACACTGTTGCTCTCTGCTGCCCTGGTTGGTTGGTTGTCTCTGTTGCGATTGTTGCTGTTTCGCTGCTATGAACTGGATGCTCTCTGCCCTGTTCCACTCAGCCTTGGGCCAGCTGAATATGGACTGAAACCTCCAGTAACTGTGAGCTAAATAAACCTTTCCTTCCTTCATTTTGAATGTCAAGTGTTTGTTCTAGCAACAAGTAAAAAGTAACTAAGACACTGTCCCTCTTTATCATTTATTTATTTATTTATTCAGCCTCCCCAGCACTGGGATTATAGGCGTGCACCACCACACCCGGTTTCAGTGGCAGGCATGACATGCAAGGCATGCAGTACTGGAGATCAAACCCAGGTCCTTGTGCTTTCCAGGCAGGCGCTTAGACCACTGAGCTATCAGTCAGCCCCACACACTGTCCCTCTTGCAGACACACAGGCGTTTGCCTGCATGAGTCCTGTGGTGTACTCCATGGAGTGGCGTGTGTGGTGTCTTCTCTGGGACCACGGGCAGCTTACCTGCACAGTCAGTGCCTGGCGCGTGCCTACCCACAGCACCCAGGCCGTTGTTCCTCGGGAAGTCCACGCCCTGTGGCCTAGGCAGGCTGCCTCTGCCTCCGCCCCTCACCCCAGGGGCTATCGCCGACTCTTGCTGGACTCTGACTCCTTCTCACTCATCCTCGGCCCCGAGTTTGCTTTTGGAAAAGCACTCTAAGGAGGCTCCTCGCTTGCGTAGATGACGGGTAGTCGGACTGCTTGCGGACCAGACAGGCGGTCTTCTCCACAGCTTCCTGAAGTCTTCCACTTTTTGTTGCTTTCTGGTGCATCTGTCTACTTACTCTGTGTTTGAGCTTTCAGGTTTACTGTGAAGATCACGCACTGCTGCTTTTTGCTCCAAACACACACCTTAAAAATGAGGGGTGGACATTACCCAGTGCCCCATGACCCTAAGTGATCCTTCCAAGAACAGGGGATTGAGAATTGCAAGACCCAGACACAGTTTTAAAAAAAGATCTCCATTATGACCTCCTCAGAGGTGTCTGATTTCTGCTTCTTGTGTGTCGCCTCATTCTGATCTTATTAGAGACCTGGAGGCTGCTTCTTGGGAAACACCTCCAACGGACTCCAGTCAGTACTCTGTTGCCCTGAAACTCCACAGCCAGGATTTTGTCTTTTTTTTTTTTCTTTAGGCAAAATCACTGTTATGGTTACGTCTCTGCTCTCTAGCCCCCAAAAGCCTTTGTTTATGTCGATATACTCAGGGTACCGAATTTTGTAAAAGTCACTTTATGTTGATGTAGCAGCGTGGGTACTGACTACAAAGGTGTTTTCCTTCATCTCCAGAACATTCTGGGAGGATCTTCAAGGTTGGGCTCTGGAGTGTTACTCTCAACCACTCGCTTTTCGCCTTTTCACCTTTTTTTTTTTTTTTTTTTTTTGGCTGGACCAGGGTTTGAACTCATGACCTTGCACTTGCCAGGAAGGCACTTGTGCCATGGAGCTATCTCCCCAGCCACTTTTCTCCTTTTCAGTTTATGACATTTTGGACTCTTGTTAGTACTTCTTGCAAGGTCACTTCTGGGTGGCACGTTCAAGGGCGGTGTATCCTACTTTGAAATAAGGATTCTTATTATAGACTTGAAATACGGTTTTCTCCCAGATGCGGACACATAAACTAGCCTTCAAAAAAATCTTCACACCGTTGTTTCTGTCTTCATTGCGTTCGTATTACAGGCAGTTAACGAAACTAGAAGAACTGAGCTGGAATTCTAGTATGCTGGTTTCTCATTGTCTTTACCATAAAAGGCAGTCATTGAATTTGCTGAAGTTGCTTCTAGCCGTAGTGCCCACAGCTTCAGGTGTAGTTAAGCAAGTCTCTCGGAGGTGGGTCCAGCCCAGAGGTGACAGGAGGGTGGGGGCCAGGCTGTGGGCTGCTCCCCTCTGCTCTGTCTCAGGCTGGGTGGTGGGAGGCAGGTGCCGCCGTCGCCTCTTGCTCTGCCTGGGGGTCTGGACAGTGGACAGTGGCTCTGGCCTTTGTGTCCTCCTACGCAAGCCTGTCCAAGAGCCCCGGGCTCCTGGTTTCCCCACCGTGTCCCCTGGGCTCCTGGCTCTCCCCTCGCCTCGGGCTTCTGTGTGGCCAGTTCACAGGTGTGACGGTGGAGGTGACAGCTTTGTCCAGTAAACAGCGAGAAGTAGGCAGCGCAGTCCTCGGTTACCTTTCCAGTGCCTCCCCTGGCGGCGTCTCTGGTCATTCCCTCGTCCTTTGTCCTTTGTCCCTCGGCAGTGTCAGGGTGCTCTGCCCTAGAGATGCCCCTGTCCGGCTCCTCTGTCTGCCTGCCCACCCAGGCCTGCATGCCCCATGCTGTCTCCTTAGAGGTTTTCTGTTTAGTGGCTCCACAAGAAGGACGTGGATGTGCTGACTCTGTGGCACTGTCATTTCTCTTTGGATCCGCAGCGCGCGTTCTTTTGATCTTTTTCAGGTCGCTCTTTAGTCCCCAACCAGCAAATGTAGGAATGTAGTTGTGCTCCTCCTGCTCACCGCAGAAGGATTGCAGTACCTTTGAGAAGAAAGAGCTCTGAGGGCTTTAGAAGGAAAGTAATACTTTGTTATGGAAAATGATAGCTTTGCTAGGGTAGGGCGGGCGGATCTGGCTCTCTCAGGCCTGAAAAAACCCTCTCACGGTGTCTGGCACAACACAAAGCAAAGCGTCACGCAGAGAAGGCTGTTGGGGGTGGGTGGGGCGCTCTTCCACGACCTCCTCCGCCACAGCCTGTGGACAAGGCGAGCAGTGGCCGGTGCGACGCCTCTCCAAGTACCGTCGTGAGATCGCCTCCCTGAGTAAGTGTACCTTTTAAAAAAGGAATTTAAGATTATAGGGATAAAAGGTTACAGGAAGGAAAGGCGTACATAGACCTCTAAAAAGGGAATTTAATATTACAGAAATAAAAAATGAGTCGAATCTTTTAATTTTATTGTATCTAATATATTTAGCTTTTAATACAAAGCAGTGTGTGTACTAATGTAATATTTTACCCTTCATGTTTTAGCTTTCGTATGTGTGTGCATTTTTAATTTTTATTTTATTTTTAAAAATGTATTTAGTTGTTACAGGGTTTCGCTACGCAGCTCAGACTCATAGTGATCCTCCTGTTTTCAGCCTCCCCAGAGCTGGAATTACAGGCGTGCGCCACCACACCTGGATTCTGTGGCCTGCTTGGCTTCCCCTGGGGGTGGGGCTGGTACAGCATGTGGTGCTGGGGGAATCGAACCCAGGTCCCTGAGCCTGCCTCAGCTTGCCTAAGCAGGCACTTCAGTTTGCTGAGTCATTTCGCTGGCCGTATGTGCTTGCATTTTTATATACTGAATTTGAAGTAAATTTTTACTGAGTGCTAGCTTCGCGAAGGCGCTGAGTTTTGTGCTGTACTACAATACAGTCTCATCTAATTCCTACGGGGTTCCCTCCCTAAGACTTGGCTCTATTTTGGCCTTAAAAGTCATGGTCATGGCGGAAAAAATAGGACAATGTAGAAAAGTAAAGAGAAAAATTATTAGGAATGCAGCCATTCAGAGATAACATTTTTGAAGAGTTAACTCCTCTTGAGGTTTTATGGGTGTTCTAGGGCAGGGAGGAGGGGCAGAAGGAGGAGGAGGAAGGGGTAGACCAGAGGGAGAGGAGGGGAGGGAACATGGGGAACTTTTCCTGACAGTTAGCACCGTGTTGTATATGTGATTGTGAAATGTGCCTCGTGTTATTTCAACACGGTGGGTGCGATGGACATCTCCCTGTGCTAGTCCACGTTTTCCTGTGACGTCACTTTAGCAAAACCCCTGCTCTCTGTCAGGGCAACTAAAGCTCACCACGGTTCTGTGAGTCAACTCAGAAAGTAAGGAAGAAGTAGAATCTGCTCTGTGTCAGTGCATGGTCTTCTCCTCTTGATCGCCTTTGAAAGAGGTACTCCCGTGTGGGTGGGGATGTTTGCAAGGGTTCCAGTCTGACATGCTCTAACTCGGCTGGTTTTCATGGTAAAGTGGAAGTGAGGATTTTAGTGTTTTGAATACAAGAGGGATTTTATCCCATTTTTTACAATGTGTGCTAGAGGAGCAGGGCTGTAAGAGGCACCGGGAGGTCGTGGCAGCACAAGTGTGTGCATGCGGATCCGTGGCTCAGTGGGATCGTGACCATTCTTGAATATGCCCTGGTATTATTAGGACAGGCCCCTGGAGGGACCCAGTGTCCCAAGCAAGTATCCTGAGTGGGGCTTAGAGACTCATGGTCTTTGTTGCTGTCCCCTTTATTGATCTGTAGTTCTAGGGCCAGGCCTTGTTATCACTTCCTATTCCTTCAGTCTAAGGACAGCCCGCTAGGGGAAGAATAAAAATCATTCAGAAAAAAGAACAAAAAAATAAGCTGAAAGCCCGGGACTTCTCCTGTGAGGGGTGCTGTCCCGGACAGATGCCACCGAGTCCTCCAGAGCCTCTGACATGGCTCACTCTGGCAGATCGCTGTTTTTATACGGTGACAATATCGCGATGTTTGAGCCACACGCTGATGTCACAGTTACAGTCTGGAGGTGATTGCATTCATCCAGGATTTGGCTTGTGTCTTGGAAGACCATGCGTGGTAACGGATAGCTTGGTGACAGTGTGAGTGGCCTGGGGTGGGGGTACCGAAGGTGGATGCCTGGACACTGCTTCTGCCGGTGCTATGACCCAGGGCCACCTTCTCTCCCTAGAGGGTGGGGTGCTGGTGACGTTGGGCTCAGGCTACCACATCAGTGTGTGGGAGCATTACTGAGAAAGGCCTGGGGAGTTACATTTTCCCAGAAATCGAGGACTTTCTTTATGAGCTGGCCTGGGTACAGTCACCCGGAGGTTGACGGTGAGACTGGAATTGCACCTCTTTCACGGCACCACTGCAGGAACAAGGGCAGTTTCCTTGGAAGCTTCCTTGAGGGCAGCATTAGCCCTGCCTTCCTAATGGCAGTGAGGGAGGCGGGTCAGATTTCCCAGCGCTTTATTTGGACACTTGCAGGTGAGAGCTGGGTGCTGAGTATCTGTTCTTGTTGGGTGGTTCCCTGGGGCTGGTTCCTGGTCTTCGATACCAGGTTCAAATATCCTCCTGTTCGTTCAGCTGCTCTAAAATTAGGGCTGGGCTTGCAGTCAGGACTAGGGGTGTTCAGTCTGCGTGTCTTCTCCCCATTTCTGTCCCTGCCTGGAGAAGGCTGCCACCCACACTGTGGGCCCTGGCATGCCCACAGATGCCACATGTCCTGTTTTTCTCTTGGGAGCACTTGTGTGCCTGCGATGCTGGCAGAGTCCACCGCTTGAGTGTTTTCCAGAATCCTGGGTTTTCTCTGAGCCTGAGGGCTTCACAGCAGCCGACCCTGCGAAGTTCAGCCTCCCATGCTGTGCTCAAGTACAATGATGAGAAACCCTGGCTACTCAACCTCAGGAGCCAGCGTGCTGCGGGGAGTAGATGACTCGAGGGGGTAGGGGGGGTGCACTTTGCACGAGGAGAGGCCGTTGGCCTCGTGCAGCAGGGCGGGTTTCCCACGTGACAACTCCTGCCAGTCTCCCAGGGTTCTCTCTGCCTGGCCTGTCTGTCTATCTGATCTGAGCAGAAGGCTGTCGGACCTGAGGTCTGGGCAGGAATTTGCTCCATGCAGAGGTGAACTACCACAGGGACTTGTAAAGGGATTTTCTGGTGCTGGAATGGGGCAGGAACTTGTCCCCGGGCCCCTTACCACACCCACGAGGGCTATGAGCATGCAAAACTGTGTCCATGTGCTGTAAGTACCTCAGGTGGGGGTCGTAGCCACTGACCTGGGCATTGGGAAGAAAGAGGAACTGTGAGGTCAATGCCAGAGAGCTGGTTCCGAAGAGATCCAGGACCTATCTCCTATGTTTGGAGAATTTCTCCTTCTTCTTACAGATCTTTTGACTTTGTCTTTCATTTTCTAATTATCTTTCTTGCTTACACTTTTGATCACTGTTTTCTCCTTAAAATTAACTTTTTTGTGTTATAATTAATATTTTAGACGATGTCTTTTGCGATAAGCATCATCTGTTTTCCTTGGGGTCATCTCTGTGTATTTCCTGTCTGTTTGCCTTCCCAGACACCTTCCTTAGCCCCCCTTCCATGTTGGTATTGGGTGTGGTCTGGCATGTCCCCCCAAATTCATGTGTTGAAACTTAGCACCAAAATAATACTATGAAGTGATAGGGCTTTTAGGAGAGGGTGTCCTCATGGACAGATCCATGTCATCCACAAGGACTAGAGGGGACTAGGAAGAGCTTGGGCTCCTTTTCTCTATTCTCCACTCACGTGGGTTAGATCTGGAATGTTCCCCAAGAGCCTCCTGTCTCACAGGTGAGGCTTATGGAAGATGACCACATGGGCCTCTTGTCTGTAGACCCTCCCACGGTGCCTTCCCGCCTTAGAACCAGCCAGCTGCGTACTGAAAGTGGGAACCGAGAGAAAGCTCTTGTTCCTTCAGTTGCAGATGTCAGCTGTTGAGTCCCAGGAATGAAAAGTGGCAGAGGCATTCCACCTTCTGCAGGGCAAGGCACAGCGACAAAGTGCCATCTTGGAAGCAGAGAGATGGGGCCGTCAGTGGATACCAGTTGTGCCAACACCCTAAGCTTAGGATTTCAGTTTCCACAACTGTGGGAAATACATTTCTGTTGTTTATAAATTATTTAGTTGCAGGGACTTTGTGTTTTCACCAAACAAATGGACGAAGACAGCGTTTTCCTTCTGTCCCTGGACTGGTCCTGGCTTCTTATTTCAGCTCCGGCACCAGCTTCCTTCTCTGTTTCTCTAGCCTTCCCCTTTCTGGAAACTTCTCCTTTGATGTTTCTCAGATGCGCTCAACGTACCCCAAGCAGCATTTAGCATTTCTTACATTTTCTCTTCTTGTTCAGCTGCTGTCTCTCTTGCCGTGTTGCTCTTCAGAAAATGCGAGTTGTTTGGATACCTCTTCTTCTCAGCAACCCAACTTCACCACTCCCCTGGGACCCGCTGACTCTTCCTGCTTTGTAATCTTCCTGCTCACTGTCACCTCCTTCTCCGCAACTCCAGGCTCGGATGGGTCAGATCTGTCCCCCTTTTGACTCAGCATCTTGCAGTAGAGCTCCTCCTAATTTCTGGTCCTGCTGCTCCCCCACAATCTAACAAGGGATCATTTACCACTGCGACTGTGTAACTTTCATGCTTGAATCCCTTAAGTGTTCCCACAGACCTCAGGATGAAGTTGAAACCTCTTTTCCCCCCATGAAACATTTAGTGTATTGATCCTTTGGAGGACTTCGATTCATCACTGCTGCGTTACTGCTGAGCCCTGAATCTCGAGCTTCGTCGGCACTGGCCACCTCGCTTTGGGGATGCTGTTGAGGAATTGGCTCTTACCTGAAGATCTAAGGGAAAGGCCTTCGGAGCAGCACACAGGTTCCTTGTGGGCGTTCACAAAGCTTTATTTGCTCTGCTGACTTTGTCGTCATTCACAGTTTATCTAAAGACTGAGAGTGCCAGGGTTGGCTTTGTCTTCAGCCTTAACTGTGTTTGGCCAGGTGTATGAGACCCCTCCCTGGGCTTCTTCTCACTCGCCATTTGTTCTTGGCCATGGTCACTGCCGTGCTGGTGCAGAGGCTCAAGCTGTGGTGAAGGAGATGTCTCTGAGGCTCTTGAACACACACTTGGAGCCCTTCATGATCGGTTTCTTATGCCTCACTACATCCTGATGTGACGTGTTGCCACATATGTACCCTTGTCCCCAAAACATGGTTGTGTGTGCACGTGCAGATACATGCATGTACACACATGTTTGAACAAGTGCATGCCATTGCCTTACTTTGCAGGTGAACTCCACGTGGCCCCCTGTGTGTGACGCACTCTCTTATGCCTTTGCTCTTATTCATGACTGGGGTGTGGCCACACACTGCCTCTCTGGATGGCTCTTCCTTTACTTCTCCACCTGGCTGGCTTTCTCTCCATTCGCTCTTCCTTCTCAGAGGAGGCGCTGTCTCTTCTGGGAGAAAAGGGCTGAATGTTCCAAGGCTGCTTCCATACATGTGCATCTGCATTTCTGCTGCCGTGGCCAAGGCCCTGTCTCGTCACTGCCTTGTAGTGATTTTGGTACTTGGCTATTCTCTGACTGTAATCTATTGAGGCTGGGGATATTTTCACTTCTTCAACAAATGTTTGTATGCATATTGTGTGCTAAGTGTTGGAGTCCCTTCCTCATTCTCGTCTCAGCCCAAGAAGTCTAAACTTATAATCCTAAAAACCAGTTATTGGAATTCCACCAAGTTAATTCCGTTCTACCACTCCCAGCACAACCACGGCGATAACAAAGACACTAATCATATATATATATATATATATATTATATATTATATATAATCATATATATTATATATTATATATAATCATATATATTATATTATATATAATCATATATATATATATAATTAATTATTAGGGAGCCAAGGGGCCCTAAGTCTAGCCATGAAGATGGCTTTCCGGAACCAAGAGAGCAACTGAGGGCTGCACTCGGGTTTTATTCATTGGAGAAGGGAGAGTGGCTTGTGAAAGGGAATTGTGGGATGAAGGTGAGCACTGAAGGGAATTGTGGGAAGAAGGCGAGCACTGTGAGCTGGGCTAGGTAGGAGGCCTGCATTCACCTCCACCATATTCAGAGGAATATACAAAGGAAGTAATTTGCATTATGCTATTGAGATAGTATCTAATATTTTGGAGGTCTGGTGCTTCAGCTCGGATGTGTAATCTTTCAAGCCCCAGGAAGTCATAGCCTCTATCTCGAGGCTTGATCCCAGCTGACACTGTGGAGCATTGGCTCTTTGTCCTGTCATCAGGGAAACACGCGTACCATCTTCACAAATTACGACCAGCACCTCAGCTAGACCATTACACACTGCTTAAGGCCAAATGAAAGGATAATGAGAAGTCCTAGGCAGCTCTGTACATTTCAATATGAGGAAACAGGGTCAGGCTCAGTCAAAATGGAGACAGTCACTCTTCTTTCAAGGAGAGCTGCTCAGGCAGTTCTCCACACTAAGCACTGGTCTAGATGCTGCTTTATTTGTACTTTAGGCTCAACACCTAAAGGGTAGGGACTTAGTAAGTGGAAGATGAGGACTTGTTTGTGAGATTACAGAAAAATGTCCATAGAGGTGGAAATATCCTGCGTGAATATATTAAACTGTTCATAGCAGTGATCTTTGCTTGTGAAATTATTGGTTATTTGTACTTTTTTTCTTACCATCTTCATTTACATTAAGCTTATGTGACTTTCATAGTTAAATGAAGTCTTTATTTTTTTAAAGCTCTGACACAAATTTTATGGGTTATGCATCAAGGTCATATATCCTGTGGTGGCAGAGACACATGCCAATGACTGTCCCGAGGCAGTTATACAGTTGTGCAGTGACAGCAGGGTCTGTCCCTGAACCCTCAGGAGCGCCTGCCGTGCATGCACCTGTGGGCACAGGCGAGGTTGCATCTGTCGCACGGGCTGCCTAGAACTGGGGACACTTGGTGTGGCTGCCTTGGCTCCTGCAGAGCCACTCCCTGCGCTAGACTGCCCTGGAACTCCTGGCCTTTGGTCCTGGACACATTGTGATGTGCAAGTGCCTCCCAGGCCTCGTCCTCCGTTTGCTTTGGAGCTCGAGGTGTGAGCTGGAGTTCCTGGTAGGCAGAGGCTTCAAAACGGTCTCATGTGTGGCTGGGAGGCACTCTCCTCCCACCCTCGGCTGCCGAGACGCTTCAGCCAGCCAGCATGGTAGAGCCCTGGGGTGTGCAGGCATGCAGCTCACACCCTCAGATGGCAGCTTCTGTGGAACGGGAAGACAAGAAAGACCTCTGCTAGGCCAAACCACAGCCCCAAGAGTTCCAGCATCCACACGTTGGCGTCGTGGATGGGAGCCTGTGGTGGCTACGGTGTAGGAACAACCATGCTGATGTCATGATCCGCTTTTTCAGTTAAAAGTAGATGCAGAAAGGCAGGCGGCTTGGGCTGCGTGGAGCCGAGGCCCACAGAGGGTGTTCACGCCCAGAGAAGCAGCCCTAGGCGTGTCCTGTGTCACTTCTGAGGACACTGGTTCTGGATCCTTCCCTCGGGAGATGCTAGATGAAAGAGCTGCTGTGCGCATGCTCCAGTGTGTAGGAGAGGAAAAGAAAACCTGTCTTTAGGCTTGTCTTTTTCAGGGTACTCGTTCCTTCGCATGGCAAGGTAGTTGTCTCTGCTACTTTCTTGTCACCCAGTCCCAGCACCTGACGCTTCACAGCATGAAGGAGGAGTGGTGTACTTCGGCTCATGGAGATTTGAGTCTGAGGCAGAGCGGCCTGGTGGAGGGGAGCTGCTCCTGGCATGGCGGGCAGGAAGCAGAGAGAGGAGGGAGGTGCTGGTGACAGGGGTGCACCCTCTAGGGCACACCCAACGACCAGCTCCCCTCCCCAGACTTCACCCCAGCACTCCTCAGGGCATGCATCCATCCACAACTGGTGCAAGCCTGTGATCCGGGCACCTCTGTATCCCGACCCGTGGGCGGTTGGCAGGATCTCGACGTAACCTGAATTAGTAGCTGTTTGTTGTAGAAGACCCAAGACACTAAAACATCAACCTGGAATCCTGCCACTGTTTCCACCAGCCGATCTTGTTGTTTACTTTTTAGGAATTGTATCTAGGCCTCTGTCTCTCCTTATCTTATCTCTTGAGAGTGTAATCACTTAAGTCAAGACACCTACTCCAGAAATCCCTTGCTCCCATCATGCAAGAGGGTCTTAGAAGGTGTTGTGTGTGCCACATGGGACAGGGCTGTCGTGCACACTAGTGGTGGCACTCAGACCACCCTGCTGCTCTAGAGGTGGCTTCTAAAATGTCCCAGTTGACCTTCTGCGTATACTCATTGTTAGGTTCCTCATGAGCCTCTGTAATGTTCCTGTGTTGTGACAGATTGACTGCTATGTGCCATTTCACAAGATGGGATCGTACCGTCAGGGCCTATGAGAAGGCGTGTCACGTGGCGTGCAGTGTGGTTTGAAACAGTGGGTCACCTTGTGCCACCGCTTTGGACTCTTTGTAAGCTTGACACTGAGCTATTGTTTAAGCACGTCCTGTAAGTAGCTTCAGTGGGAACTTGGGATCCTGTCATCTGAATGTACCATGATGCCAGTAACAGGTGCCTTTGGAATTCAGGTTGCTTCTGGGTAGCAGTGTTACAAATTGTGTCAGAGGACTGGAACAGCGACCTATACCTTTAAGAGAAATTCCTGGTCATTGAATTACAGCTTAGAAAAGCATGTAATTTTGATGGCCAATGGTTTGACACGTATCATTAAATTTGCCCTTCAGAAATGTTGTACTGTTTTCTTTTCCTCCTGATGTTATTGATCTGTGTGCACTTATGTGTGGTCCTGAGGATCAAACCTGTGGGCCCTGTGCTGCTGAGCTTTGTCCCCAGTCCCTTGTCCTTTTCCTTTGAGACAGGCTGTTGCAAAATGTCACGGTGGTACGTGAACTTGTGGTCCTCTTGCCTCAGCCTCCCATGGCGGATTACAGGTGTGCACCGCCATGCCTGACTCTGCTATTGATGCTTTAAAAGTAATCCTATTAGTGATCTCATGGTACTTACTGAAGTCCTGGCCTGGTTTACTTACTATGTAATTAAGTGATTCATTGCTCCTTCTCGGAGCCTCCAAAGAATCCAAGCCACGGCTCGATGTCGAGGCTCCTGAGTTCTGGACCGGCAGGGCCCCAGGAAATCTCCTACTGTGATTTTGCGACCAGGACGCTTTGGTGACGAGCTTGTTGCCGGACCGCCCTAGAACCTGGAATTGCTTTGGGCGCGAGCAGGGCAGGTGGGTGGAGGCCCCGTGCCCAGGGCTGTTCTCTGCTTCACAGAGCCATGGGCAGTGGCTGGGTGAGGATGGGCACGCGGCGCAGGGCGCAGTGCTAGAGCGAGGGGGCCAAGGCCACTCCTCCTCCTTCACCTAGCAGTTCCTCCCTGCTTCCTACCATTTGTTTTTCAAATAGCTGTCTAATTTTTCAGAAATAGTCTCTGTGTTGTGAGATTTTTAAATCTAATGAACCAAAGGCCTTGGCACTGAGCTGCATCCCCAGCCCTTCTACTTTTCTTTCTTTTAACTGGGAGACAGGATCTTGCTAGGTCGCCAAGCGGCCTGGGCTGGGGTCATCGGCCTTGTAGTCCTGCTGCCTCAGCCTCTCAGAATTCAGGGCTGGCAGCCCTGTGCCGTCACAGCCAGCTGCATCATTAGATTCAGGGTTTGCTGATTTTCTTTCTTTTATTTGCTGCGCCCGTGTGGCTAACACGTGAAGACCATGATGGAGGGCCAGGTGCTGAGGAGAGGGGTGAGCAGCGTGGTACCTGGCCTCATGGGTTCTCCTGCCCATCCTGGTGCTGGCACGGAGCGGTGCAGGTGGGCGCTGAGTGTGTCCACCCAGAATTTATGGGCAGCAGCACTGAGTCCCAGGATCCGAATGGCAGACTTCAGGAGTGGTCTTTACAGAAGTGATGGGGTTGTACGGAGGCCACAGAGGTGGCCCTGTTACATGCGATCAGGGTCCCTTTGGAAGGGACAATGAGGACATGCATATCCATGCTGGGGGGACACGAGGAGGAAGGAGATGACAACGACGTACAAACCAAGGCAAAGGCCTCCAAGGGGAGCACCTGGCCAGCACCTCGGCCCCCACCTCAGCCTCTGGGACTGTGACAAATGCATGCGTGTTGTGCAGGCCGCGCAGTCTGTATGCTCTGCCACGGTGGCCCTGACGCCTTCTGACGGTACCGTCAGAAACTCGGTTGCATTAGAGATGATTTCTTGGCTGTTGCCGGCCTTTAGAAATTGTTTTTCAGTCCTGGCATGGTGACACACACCTATAATCCTAGCACTAGGGAGACTAAAAAGGGGAGGATCACCACAGGCCTGAGCTGAGCAGTGAGACCCTGCGCAAAAAAATAAAAATAAAATAAAATTACATTTTTGTTGAATAACTATGATTGAGTCATGACTTTTTTAAAATAAAATTTTCCATGTGGTGAGGTTGTTGTGCTTATTCCAGAAGGGTGTAAGTGAGCTTGCTGTGAGGCTTGGAGGGGACGATCCTCTCTTGCAAGGGTGGATCAAAGGTCACCTGCTTGCGCTTCAGGCCACTGAACTGACTGCTTCAAAGACCCAGCCCTCCACCCAAGACCAGCGTGTGCCCCACTGGCTCGCTGGAGCTTAGATTCCTTCTCACTTTTTTTGGCCACTTGCCCATTTTTGTTTAAGAATTCCCTTGTTAGTAAATACCAGTTTGTTCGTCCATTCGCCTGTTGAGGCATGTACACTCATGCTGTTGCCAAGATCCAGCCGTTATGAATTGTGCTGCTATACATGTGAGTATGCGTGGATGCCTGCATTGTGGTGGCTCTTGTGGGCAGACCCTGGGAGGGAAGCGCAGGGTCAAGTGGAATGTCTAGTTTTAGTCTTCTGAGGAGCCACCACACCGACTTCCACACTGGTTCTCCCGGTTCACATTCCCACCAGTGTGTGGAAGGGTTCCTTCGCCCACGTCGTTGTCAGCGCTTGTTAATGTTTGACTTCTTGATGATTTCCGTTCTTTCTGGGGTCAGAAGAAGTCGCACTGTGGTTTTAATTTGCATTTCCCTGACAGCGAGCAATGCTGAACATTTTTGGGTGCTTTTATTGGCCATTTGCGTGTCCCCTGAGGTGCACGTGTTCATTTCAGCTGCCCACTGTTGGGCTGTGTCTACTACTCTGCCATAAAGAAAGGTGAGCTCAAGGAATTCATAGGCAAGTGGATATAACTTGAGAATACAGTGTTGAGTGAAATAGGTCAAGCATGCAGGCTTCAGTATTGCATGATTTCTTCTATACGAGAATCTCTCTCTCTCTCTCTCTCTCTCTCTCTCTCTCTATATATATATATATATATATATATATATATATGGCATCTGCTAATTTGTTTTACTTTTACTTTGTTCTCTTCATCAAAAAGCAAGGCTTGTGCTCTAGTTTTCCTCTCTGTAGTCTTCTTGTGTAGCAACTCGTACTCTTGGTAACCTTCTGGCCATCTTTTGAGATTATGGTACTAGCCTATTAACTGTATTGCTATTCTCTGTTTTTTTAAGGAATGTTTTTTGTACAGGAGTAAGCAGAGTGCAACTTAATAATTTTCTTTATTAATAACTATATTATATTGAAATGAAAAGTACAGAAAGCTTGAAGAAAAAGAAGACTTGAAGAAAAAGAAGAACACTGCAAAGGAATTCCCTAAGATCAGTAGCTTCTGACTAGAATCCTCAGAGTTGGAGCAGTGAGAGCTGCATGTACCCCTGGAGGCCTCTTAAGTAGTGCTCGGCGCACAGCAGTCTAATGGGAAGGAGGCCCGTGGTGCACGGAGATGACGGGAGCTTACAATAATGCTGTGCAAACGCTGCTTTATTCTCCTGACTTGGGAATTTTCTTTTTTGAGAGTGCAAAACTTTTTCTTCTTTTCAAATTTTTATTTTTTATTATAATTTTCTTTTATTTTAAAAAGTAAAAACAAAAGCAAGCAAAACAAAAACAAATACAGAAATAGGGTAACATACAACAATACACGCATTACAGATTTTCGAAACAAGAATAGCTGATTAACAATGAATGGTATATTATCTATTTTTATCATCAAATCTGTTGCTCAGATTTATAGATATAGTTATGCAAGATGGGGCGTATAATTGAATTTTTTATCTGTCTTCATTTCCTGAAAAAGATAGAAGGTATTTACATGAATACAGGAGGGGTTTGGGGCTGTGCCAGGAGTTTTGGGTCACAACAGCAAGTCACTGCGTAAACTGCTTTGTAAATGCTCTGTTTGGTCACCAAGCACCTGAAGTAGCTGAGAGGTGCTGCATCATTCTAGATGCTTCTTTGGGGGGAGCCCCTTGCACACTGCAGCCCAAGGATGCGTAAACACAGACGTACAGTGGTAGATTTATTCCAAGACTTTCACTCATGAGGCCATGGAAGTTGAGGTCTAGTCATCCACCACCCATGAGCCGTACAGACAAGAAGGATGGCAGTGGGGTTCAGCGTGAACCTCAGGCTTCAGGATGGGGTGGGGAAGAGTAATGTCTAGAGGGAGGAGGAGGGAGTTTCCACTCAGGGAACAGAGAACTCGCTCTGCCTTTGCCTTTCCATCCTGTCTGAGCCCTCAGTAGACTGGGTGATGCCCACCCACATCAGATGCCAGTCTCTTCCAGAAATCCCTCATGGTGACTTCCAGAAATAGTGTCTCACCAGCTTTCTCAGCCCAGTCAAGTTGACACATAAAATTAACCATCACAGATGATCAATATATTTTTAGGGTAGGATCAAAATGCAGTTCATTAAACTGGGAAGGTTACATAACCAGCCTAAAGATACACTGTGAACTTCCCCAGCTTGAGATGTATGAAGGAAATAATGCTGGACCAAGGAAAGTGAGCTCAGTCTCCTAAGGTCATCTTTTGTGCTGTAGTCACAGCTGTAGTTGGGATCACAATAAAATGAAAATACTTAGCATGAGTCATGAAATGATGCTACTGATATAAATAAACCTCTTACTTCCATATTTTGGCTTGGCAATATGTTAAAAGACAGTAATACAAGCTTCCCTTTAACTAGCTGATTCCAACTAACAGTGAAATCTCTCCAATCCTCTCATCAGATCTTCGACTTCAGTATTATAAAGATAATGCCAGAGGGAAGATGCCACCTTTCTTAAGTGTCCTATCACCTATAAAGGGTGCCCATAGGATTAAGGCTACAGTCCAGGAATGAGCGACGGTTATTTCTGTACACGGGGAAATCGGTGTCCATGGAGACCGAGGCAGTGCGAGCACGCGTAGCGAGGAACCGATGGGCTCGGAGTCTGCGCTTGCCCTGCTTTTCGCCTGGTAGTCTTTTCCCTGGTTTCACATTTCTAAAATAAATAGGACACCTGTAAGAAAATGGCTCCAATTAACATCAGTAGCATCGAAGAATTTAAGATGGGGTTTAAACTACAGCAAAAAAGAACATGCATGCTTAGTTTTTTTTTTTTTTTAAGAGTAAGAAAACTTATTGGGAAATAGGAATAGCTCCTGAGAGACAGGAGGGGTCCTGAATGGTTTTGCCTATTTATTTTGTATTAAAGTAAATGTATTTTAAAATATTTGTGCAGGCAGATGTACCAACCCGTGAATCTATGCACCCTATCACTCTTTAAATATTGCTGGATGCTGAACAACACAGAGGCCTAAGACACAAAGTTGTCCTTTGTCAGGCCAAGGCCTGAGGTAGTGGAATGTCACCCAGCTTTCTTCTTTTTCAAGTTTGGAGAGATGAAGGAAATAAATGTATGTATGCATGTATGTATGTATGTATGTACGTATGTATGTATGTATTTATTTTGGTGGCATCAGGGACTGAACTCAGGACCTTGCACTTGCCAGGTAAACACTTATTCCACTGAGCTATCTCCCTGGCCCTGACACTTGTTATTATTTACATGCTCCGACTTAAACCTTCAAAAAATGTTTTTACCTTAAAAGATTGTGCAGCATAAAAAAGGGTTTTTTTTAAAGCCCATGAAATGTCTTGATGTTTAGTATTTTGATAAATTGTGGATGAGTAGAGCAGCGAAGCGAGACGCAGCGCCGGTTGTTCACATTTTCAAGCTGTTGGGAGGATTTCCGGCGGACAGCTGCAGTGTGGGAAAAGCACTGTGGTAGGCGCGGGGTGCAGACGGTTTGTGCAAGGTGCTCTGGCTCTGACTTCAGGGTTTAAATCCTGACACAACCCTCCCTGGCTAAGCGACTGTAAGCATCTTCAGCCCTTTGGGCTTGAGGTTTGTTATTTGTCAAATGGCAAAGGTCGTGGCTCATGGAGCTGTGGGGGTGCAACGGGGAGTCACCCACGAAGCAGGTAGAGTGGCGCTGGTGGCAGGCAGCACGGAGGGAGCTGTCAGTACGTGTATAAGCTTGGCATGGGATGGGGGTGCGGGAGAGAGTTGGGGGCGACGGCAGCCAGTTCTGTGACTTCACGCTGTAGTGAGCATGGCTTGGTTCCCAGCCATACTTCTTTCAGGTCTTCCTGAATATTGCGGTCAGGCCAGCCCTGCCTGCCGTTTGCCTCAATTTCAATTTCTTTGTAGGTTATGGTGAGACTCATAAGTCAGCTCAATATATGTACATATCGAATGTGCCTTCTGTGTGTTGCCTGGTACCAACACGTGTGTTAGGAGCTCAGACTGCGGGGACCTGACTGCCAGGCTGAGCGGACGGCAGGCAGGTCTACGGGGAGTGTGGCCTTGGTGACTGTCCTGGGCACGCTGTACTTAGTGTGCCTACTCACAAGGCCTTCTGTTTTTGAAAAAGTCACTTAGAGTAGCTTGCTTGAAATGGGCTAAAACTGGGGGATGCCTATGGCACAGTGGTGGTGCCGCATGGAGGGGCACCATGCAGCACACCATGAAGTGATGTTGGTGGACTTGGCAGGAGAGGTTGAAGAGGTGGAGTGGGATGCTCAATTAGGTATTTGTGAAATTCAGCCACTCCAGAGTGTGAGGTGAGAGCTGAAGGATTTTTCCAATAGAAATGGTTACTGACATGAATGGGACGCCACAGATTTGTAGGCGGATTCACAGTGGAGTTTAGAGGCCTGGTCATCCAGGCTCTTCTTGTCAGCCGTGCAGAAGTCGGGGCTGAGAAAGCAGCAGGGTCCTGGTTGAGGCTGAGCCTCTGTAGTGTGAAGCTGGCCCTTGGGCCTGGCTACCCAGAGTTCCTTTCTATTTTCGTGATACAAAGAGCTGGAAGAAAAGCCAAGGCTGGGAATCCGTCTCCATCGCCTAAATGCTGCTTCCCAGTTGCTGTCTTTCTCCATTTCCAGTGTAGTCTTTCCATGGCAATGAGGAGAGATGGTAGTGTTCAAGGTGTTGATTTCCTTTTGAGAGCACGCTTTGGCCTCTTGTACAGTCGGGGCAGAGTTCTGCTGGGGCTCCTAACCAGTGCGTGCTTCCTGTATCATGCTGCTTATATTGTCGTGGGCTCCCAGCATAGGAACTAGAAGTGTGTGCTGGCTTAGCCGAGGTCATCTTGAGGTCTGTCACAGTTTCTGGAGCCTGAACGAGGTATTGTCGATAGCAGAACTCCTAATTAGATGAATGAATTCAGCAAGAACTGGCCTGGCCACAACTGTGCTAGAATAAAGAATCATAGCCTTTGAAAATGTGTGAGACCCCATGCTGACACAGGATTAATATTAACTCTATGACTGTTATTTCACTAGATACTGGATCATAATACTCAATGGCTGTTGCAAATACAATTTAAATGCCTGGAAGGCACCTCAAATTTGTGTTATAATAATATGATTGAGAGTGGTGTTAGTCATTGGAGTGCCCGATTTAGTCGTCACGAGGCATTTTTGAATAAGGGTGATTGTGAAAACAGTGTCAGCGGGTGAGGCCTGCTGCCTTGGACATGGCATGCCGCTTGGCACCTGGTGGTTTTATCTTGTCCCTGAAGAGCTGGAAGGGTCTTGCAGTGGTGAAGGGCTGCCTCCTTCCATTAGAGAGTAAGAATTTGGGGCCAGGAGAGCTTGAGCCGTTTAACTAAGATGCTCCCCAAGTAGTAGCAGGCCAGGCTGTTCCTGAGGACAGAGGCATGACTGGGAGCTACTGTGCAGGGAACCGGTGTCAGAACGCTGTCGCGCTCTGTGCGTGAGTGTTCCCAAGTCGGTCCTTGTGCTTTGCTTTCTCCAGACCACATGTGCACTGCTCTGAAGTGTAAGAAAATCCAGCAGGCATTTCTGCAAGCCTTAATTGTGCACAGCACCCCGGGCATGGCCTTAGGAGCCACAGAGCCCTGAGGCTGCCCTTGGTCCTCAGCATTTGCCGGGCCCCGCCCTTCCCACCCCTGACATGGAGAAAGCACCTGGGGAGGCAGCAGAGGGTGAGAAGCCTCAGACACAACGGGAGGGACTTCTGCAGCCTGCAGGCCATGGGCAGCAGCCCACAGGAGTTCTCTTTTATGCCCTGAGGAGGAAACACTGGGTGGAATGGGAGCAGGCACTGATGAAGGTGGAAGCAAGGACCAGGTAGGGAATAGGGCAGGAGTGTGAGGAAGGAGTGAGAGTGCGCGCGGCTCACTCCTGCCAGCGGAGGGCCGGCACGCTCGGGGTGCTCAGGGTGCTCGAGGAGGTCTCAGAACGAGGCTGGTGTAAGCAACCTGAGAAGCTGTGATCCAAGTTTCATTTTGCACAAATCCTAAAGGAAAAGCTAAGCTACTCAATGAGGGCGTAGCGCTGGGAAGCCATAAGAAGAGCTGATAGGGAGCACGGCTGTCCTGAGTGGAACCAACAGCACGGCCTTTGGACAGCCATTCCTCACCCTGCTGGAGAAGCGCCCCGGATGGGAACCAGAGATAGGGTGTCCGGCGCGCTCTCCCATGGCACTCCACAGCCCTCCAGGAGTTTAGAGAAGGAGTGGCTGTGATGACTTCCCACTTTAGAGCAAGGATGGGCAGCCGTTGGGACCTGCCCAAGCCTTGGCTGCCTGGTCTCCGACAACAAAGAGCGCGGCCACAGAGCTTGGCGCCCTGGCAGTGCGCTGTCCTAGCTCTCTATCCTAACTACAGTAGGAAGTAGATTTTGTCACATCTAGGATGTTAGGAATTCCTTAACATTACTAAATATATTGGTCTCCAAGTCTATTTTACCTAAAACAAATCCACCACCACCACAATAACAGCCCCCCCAACTGGCTTCTCAGTACATGGCTAGTGACTCCATAGGGTGCCCTACTCAGGAGGGTACGTGGGGTTGCTTTTCTTTTCTTTTCTTTTCTTTTGGTGGTACCAGGGACTGAGGTCAGGACCTTGCACTTGCCAGGGAAGCACTTATTCCATTTCACTATCTCCCCAGCCCAAGGGCATTTGGGGTTCACTGCTCAATGGACTTGTAATTATGCATGCGAAGTCTAATAGGAGAATGGGACATAGGTCAGGCGCAAGGACCTCTGACTCCTGACGTCCCTGGCCTTCCCAGGATAGACGCTAGGCAGTTGGCTTCCCGGTTCCTGGTACCCTTGCCCTCCTTGGCTCCCTCTGTCTGCACTGTTGAGCAACCATTGTCACCCTCTGTTTCTAGTGGGAATTTTCATGTGGGGAGAGTTGCAGGTGGATGTGCATGCCTGTGGCCCATCGGTTTGGTCACCGTGGTGATGTGTCCATTCTCTGGGTGGACACCATGTTGCTCTCAGAAGGAAACAGCTGAGCCTGCCACCCGCTCCTCGTCCAGGTATGGAGGCTGTTCCAGCAGAGGCTGTAATGCCTAGGGCTGCCTGTGGATAGACTTGTGTGGTTGCTCGGATCCTGTCAGTCCAGCAGCGGGTGGGCCGCACACTAATCAAGTCATGGGATGTGGAGCTTGCGCTACGTAGCTATGAGTAAATTGCACAAGGAGCTCAGGCGTCTGCTGTGCGTTGTCACCGTTGTGCTGCTGTGCGCTCATGGTACAGTGTGATAGTGTTCAGTAGCACTGCGCCCACTCAGCATCTGGAATGTCCAGAAGCAAGAACAGCAGTGGTGATGTGGAGGTTTGGGTTTTTTAATGCTTTACATTGTTTGTGTTAAAGGTGCATAAGACTCACTCTGCTGGACCTATGAATGAATCTGATTTGCGAATGTTCTCCTGGAATGGAACTCATTTGTGAGTCAGGGGTTGTTTGTGAAAAAATTCCCTGTGGTGGGGGGAGTTTTTTATATATATTATGGCCAGGTGCTCAGCCTGCCGTGGGGGTGGGGCTGGTGCAGCACGTGGTGCCAGGGATCAAACTGTGGTCTCTGCGGTTGCCTAGGCTTGCCTAAGCAAGCACTTTAGACTGCTGAGCCATCTTACCACCCCTGAGGAAAACTTTCATACAGTAACTCTCCCTTATATGTGAAATATATTGCAAGATCTACACTGAAACTGGATTATTCTAAATCCTATGCTTTTGCTACACATACACACTAGTGATCAACTCATAACTTTTTACTTAAAAGAAATATTTCACAGCTTCCCTTTGGCATATCCTATCTACCAGTATCGGCATTCTTGTGCTTGGGGGCCATTACTGAATAAATTAAGTTACATGAGCATGGTGTTTTAGACTTGGCAGTTGGCTTGATTACTGAGAAGGCTCCTCCTCAGTGACTCACGGGCAGGTAGCACACAAGTGTCGAAGTGTGGCAGAAAGTGACGCTTCATGTCCTGGGCAGGGGAGAGCAGGGCTGTGTCTGTGCTCACCTCACTACTTAAGGCTGTTTGCAGTTTGGATGGTACGATTATTTCTGATGTTCTTCACCGTTTTGGACCATGGTTGACCATTGTTAGGGTTTATACCTAGAAGTCCCTCCAGATCTCACGCTCTCATAGGTCAGGCTTCAGGAGTGATTGATTCATGGGGCTGTGATATTCATCAATGGATTAGTCTGCTGATGAATGTCTAGCTAAATATGACTTTGGAGAAGAAGCCTGGTCAGCAGTGGTGAGTCACTGAGGGCGTAGTCCGGAGATTTTAATTTCTCCCCTTCATCCCTTGATTTCTTTTGCTACTATGTGATGAGCTCTTTCTCTCCTACAATTCTCTGTCATACTGACTTGCTTTGAATCTGGTCAGTTATGGTCTGAAAGCTTTAAAACTGCAAACCTAAATAAACCTTTCCTCCTTGCAGTGGTGGGTGTTGGTTATTATTTCTTATGAATGAGAAGATAACTAAAACAGACTTTGGTACCAGAAGTGGGGTCTTTGCTGTGACTATCTCTGACCATGTGGTTCAGAAGGTTTGGGAGTTATTCATGGGAGTTTAGAAAGACTTTGAGAAGTTGGGTGAAAAATCAGCCCTAGAATGCTATAAGCTGAATTTGATAGGAGATTCTGGTCAGAGTGTAGGAGATGAGAATACTGATAGAAAGTCAGATGGTAAAGACTAGGTACAAGAGGTTTGAGTTGAACAAGGTCCCCATTGGCAGTTGGGCACCAGGCCATGTGTGTTGTGCTCTGGTACAAAGTTTGTCTGTATTCTTCTCCTGTCGCAAAAATTCATAAGAGAATGTTAAGAGGGCAGAATAATTCACACAGGAGAAGAAATTTCAAGGCAGTCTAATGCTGAGGGCAGGGGTATGGGTACTATTAGGAACATTTAGTGAGCTCTACCTTGCAAGCCAGAAGCAAAAATTGAGAAAGAAAATGGTGGAGTGGTGATTGGTAGCAAAATTCAGCCTGAGATGTGGAATGCAGACACTGGAAAATAACAACTTGTCTAAGAAAAAAAAAAAAAAAAAGTGAAACAGATTGCTGTGAATTGGAAAGGAACTGACAGGAAAAATTAGAAACTATAGAAAGTTGGAAAGATGTTCACAACACAGAGAAAATGAAACAATTTAGACATTCTCTCTGACTCTCGAAAGTTGCTGGATGGGAAACTGTGGGCTCCCAAGAAGTTAAGATAAAAGTCCAAAGCTGTGAAAGCCAGGGAGAAACAGCTCTGGAGACCACTGCCTTTGTGAACTACACACTCCAAGGGAAGTACTTCCATGCAACAGGTAGTCAGGAAGGGGCTCCGGAATGGTTGGCCACCATCCCACCAGAGGGTATTAATTAGGCACCATCTCAGGAAGGCCTTCGTTATTCTAATCTGGGGCTCAGAACAATGAAACAAACAACTTCACCTCAGGATCTCCAGTGTTACCTCCCCACAGGGACATAGCAGACAGCTGCTGATTAGAAACAGGATAGAAAGAGATGCTCTGATTTAAGTTCAGACTTGGGCTGGCCAGGGCACAGGCCTCACGCTCCAGGGTGAGAAGCCAGGCCTGGCTGGTGTTGCATTCAGAAACAGGTGTGTCTGAAGGTGCCTGTGGCATTCATCCTTGCACCCCAGCTCTGCTGCCTACATCCAGCACAGATGTGAGGTTTACTTGCCTTCCCTACATGCTGATGTGGGCAGGGACGTGTCTCGGCTTGGACATTGCTACAGTCTGGGGTACCCACAGAGCCTCTGGATTGGGGTCACGAACCCAGAGGCTGTAGGGCGAGGCAGGGCCTTGCTGACATCCTAATCTGTGGATCCTAGAAGAAAACCACTCAACATTTATTTTTCTGATTTTGGACTCCTTTCTTTCTTTTTCTGACTGCTTGTTTCTGTTTTTTTTTCCCTTTTCTATTTTTCTGTTTATATTGTGTATACTATTTATGATTTTTTTCTCTCCCCTTTTGATTATATTTTTCATTTATTCTGTTACCTTGGATTCTGTAAAAGTCTTTCTACCCCACAATAGCACTGTTTGTCTCACTTTTCTCTCTTCCTTCTCATCTCCCATTTTTCAATTTTTCTTCCTTTTTCTTTGCGTTTCCCCATTCCTAATCCCTGTTATCTTTAAAGGTATAACCATTATCAATCTTTAGCTAGTTAAATGTTTGTTTCCACAGCTGAACTCTATCGTTGGTGGAGGGAGGTATGGTTACTCGATATCTGCCCTATGTTAATATTTCGTTTGTCTTAGGGTCTGTGCTATAACTGTAGATTTCTTTCCTAAGGTTAAAGGTGGCATGTTATTAGTTCATATAGTGTGTCAATATCCAGTTTGTCTTGCACATCGCAGAGAGAGAACCCAGTTACATAGCCCGGCAGTGCACCTCAAGATCCAAGAGAAGCCATGCTCAAAGCTAGTTCAGGGAAGGAAACAAAGATCAGAGTGGAAATAAATGAAATCGAGACAAAGCAAAGTGCCAGCAAGCTGAAGAGTCATTCACTCTGTCTTGGCACGGTTAATGGCGCTTCTCCCACTTTTGGAACAAGAAATCTCAC
>PVKN010008316.1:0-10172 GCA_004027915.1 Capromys pilorides
AGTTCCCCCCAAACAAACAAAAACCAATGTAGGCTTTAATGAAATACAGTATTAAAGAGAGATTAAAGTGACATGGCGGCATTTATTAAAAAGATAGCCTGTAAATGAAATTACTTAAAGAAAATACATACACAACATATGGTCTACAGATAAGAATGATGGCAGCAAAAGAAAAAAATGTGTACATTGATACATGCCTACGTTTTAAAAATCAATAAATATTTTGTTTGTATATATTAAGAATTAAGACCACCTCAACTGAAACATAAGTCACCAAGCAAATGGATTAAAATTGGGACCAAGACAGCAGCACACAGCTGAGAAAAGAGAGGAGAAAGTGAAAGACACAGCACAGGGCTGGCAAGACAGCTCAGCAGACTAAGTACCTGCTTAGGCAAGCGCAGGGACTGAGGTTCGATCCGTGGCACAACATGTCATGCTGGCCCCACCCCAGAGTGTGCTGAGCTGGCCACAGCTGGTCATGGTGGCGCATGCCTGAAATCCCAGCCCTGGTGAAACTGAAAACTGGAGGATCACTATGAGTTTGAGCTGGGTACTAAGACCTTGTACCAAACATAAATATAAATATAAATATATTTATATTTATATATTAGAAACTCTGCAGTATTTGTCATCAGGCAGATACAGATAAATAAACAATGGATAGAAATAAATGCAGATAGAAAGGCCATAATACAGGGCAAAACACCCGCACCGGCTGGTGAGGCTGGCTCCCTGGACACAAATATTCACAGAATGAGTATGTGCAAGAAATCAAGTAGGATGCCTGCCTTTGGGCTGGGATGGCTATCTCGCCAGTGCTAGTAAATATTCTCAATTAAATTTCAAATATCCTAAAGTATTCTTTGCATGTTCAAAATAGGCTTGAAGGGCCGGCGGTATAGCTCAGAGGACCAAGCACCTGCTTAGGGAAACGCAGGGCCCAGGGTTCGATCTCTGGAACCGCATGCTGCGCTGTCCCCACTCCTGGACCCGCTGAGCGGACAATGGAGTCCGGGTGCAGTGGTGCGCACCTGTAATCCCAGCACTTGGGAGGCAGGAAATAGGAGGATCGCTGAGTTGGAGCTGCATAGTGAGATCCTGTACCAAAAAAAAGCAGGGGGGAGGGGGCTTGAAATTTCTCAGGGTTGTAGCAAGCCTGAGCACATTTAAAGGAACCATGAGTGCGCACTTTCCTTCCATGCTTGTGTGTTAGTACAGTGACATCAGCAGGCCTGGTGCGGTTCATCAGAGTTGAACAGTGACAACGAGGCCATTGTGCATACCAACGGTATAGAAGGGGACTCCTGACGCATGCCACCATTCGAAGGGCTGTGCAGTTGTAGCTCAGAGGGGGACGGCCAGCAGAGCCGTGGCTTGCAGACTGACCTCCGTCCACCCACATTGCTCACGTGAGCCTCTCGGCTTGCAGCAGCCATGGAGTGCTCTCCGGAAGTTTGACTTTCACTTCCGGTGTGCAGGGCTCCGTTGACAGGCATCTGTGCAGCGGGCACCCTCTGCTCACCTGCTCACTTCTGCGGGAGCCCCACTCCATGGAATGACTGGCGCAGCCCTAAAGGCAGCAGGATTAGCAGCGGTCCCCTTCAGCTACTCCTGGGCAACATGCATTTGCAGCCCTAATGAGATCCTGAACTTTTTATTTTTCTTAACACTGTCATGAACATTCCCCCTGGCTTTCAATATTTAACAAACTTTGACTTTTTGACTTTTCTATTCAGTGCAATATTTTGGACATGTTATACTTCGACGATTGTCCACTATTAGCAGTGAATCCGCAAGCGGTGTTCTAATATATTAGTATTATTTATTTATATCCCTCACACCTTTTGAATATTCTTCCTCACGCTGTTATTAAGGGAGGAAATGGGAGATACTGTTTTACAGAAGATATTCATGACAGAGCATAGCAGTACCCACATTTTTAACATGTGTCTGCTAGTGACAACTTTTTTGAGGCACAGTGTATTCTCACTAAAATAATCTAAAACAAATACATATAAAGAAAATGTGCTAACTTGATAGAAAACCAATATGATCATACTTCAATTTAAATATTTTACTATTCATGAACTTGGAGAAACCTGAGCTCCTTGCTCCTTTTGCTTTGCCATCTGAGGTCCACAAGGAGTCAGATGGCCACTACCAAGAGCAACGCATTTGTCTATCTCTTTGCGGCTTTAGTCAAGGGTTTCTTGTCCTGTGCATCGCAAGCCTGGTCATGCTCCCAGCATTGTCCGAAGCGAAGATCGCTGCAGGATTCCCGCACTCCCGAGGTCGCGCCGCAGCCGTGCCTCTCGCGTTGTGATGTAGAGCTGCAGTGGGAAGAACCCGAGCTATGTCCTCCGCCCAGGGGACACAGTGATGCTGGCCGGTGTCGCCGCACAGCCTCGGGCCTACCTGCAGGTGTGCCCGGCAGCGACTGGTTAGGAATGTTAGGCTTGGTGCACCGCCACAAAGCACACACCTGATTCACGCAGTGCCTTGTGTTACATGCTTTCTCTTGTCTCAGCCACAACGATACATCTGTGCACACGGCTCACTCGTCCTGAGAGTCTCGCAACAGCGGTGTTTTTCTCTGAAAGGAGGACAGGCGTCCAAGCAGCTCTGCTCCTCTCCTCTGCTCAGCTTGGGACACCGAGCGCCCCCAGTGCCACCCGAGTCAGGTGCCGAGTGATTAGCAGGAGCCCGGTGCAGCGCAGGTTGCTCAGAGCTGAGAGACAAAGCCAGCCCCAAAACATGCTCACCAGCTTCCTTCACGTGTCAGCAACTTGGCGCTAAATGTAAGGGACGCAGTTCGGCTGTTCCAGTGGAGAACTCGACACTGTCTGGGTGCGTTTTCAGGGCACCTGTCATTGCCTCTGAGCTCGCGGGTAACATTCTAAGGTGCAGATGCTGTGACTGCTGGCACATGCCGTGAAGCCAGTCCTGCCTGAGGAGTTGCAGGTCAGTGCCATGTTTCAAAGGTTCTGTTAATCTCTCATCCAAGATCTCCCAGGAGCAGGCCTGGGCTGCCCACCACCCCACCTCCCCCCAAACAGCAGGAAGGGTTTCTGTCCCTTCGGTCTTTCTCCCCGCACAGGAGCTCTTGCACGTACCTTCGACTTCTCCTTATGTCCGTGATAATGTCTTCCTTTTTCTTCCTCATAGAGTTAGTATGTCTGAGGAAGCACAAGCTACACATATAAGAGAAAGAGCATATACTTCATCAGTGTTGGAAAACGTTTAGTAAAACTCCATCCATAATTCTCATCTGTCTGACCTCACTGACTTGCAGGCATGATCATATCTGAGGTACAAACTCAAATCTGATTTTTCATGAAATATATCATTGTCAGCATTACCTGTGTCCCCAGTTTCCTTTAGCAAAAGATGGAAGATGTGGTTATGAAGTAATTAAGCAAACTGCACCGCGAGAAGGAATCATGATTGTGTGGGGTTTTTTGCAGAGCTGGACTCCTCCTGGAGCCATGGGCAGCTCTATCCTGAAATCTGTTAAACTACAGAACACAGAGAACGAGCTGCCAGGCAGAGGAGGGAGCAACCCTGGGCGCAGCCGGTGGGGCTATGCCCGCCCTTCAGAGGCTGTGTGAATGGGGCGTGGCAAGGCACAGCCATAGCCTCAGCACTCCGAGAGGCTGAGGCAGGAGAACTACAAGGCTGAGGGCAGCCTGCTTTGTAGCAAGTTAGTGCTACTCTGCCTCAAAATTAAAAAAAAAAATAACAAAGTAAACTAAGACAAGACTGAGAATGCAGCTTAGAGCGAAGGCGCTGGGTTCCACCCTCAGTGCTACAAAGCTAAGACAAGATAGAGTGGCTCTGCAGGAATCACGGTCCACACGATTGAAGGTACTGGGGTGACCAGGACTCAGCCAGCCAGAGCCCTCATTTGGGCCATCACATGTCACATGCTGGGAGGACAGGACGCTCCCAGAAGGAGTTGCCGAGAAAGCCTTTTGTAAGAAGAGTGCGATGGGCCAGAAGAGCTGATGCCTGGACACTTAACACCCCGTGCCTTGCTGTGTGCGTGAGTCCACACAACTAAGTGGAAGATAGACCACTGCTCCTGCAACCACTGGGCAAGGTGACCAAGGAGGAGGTGGGACAAGGACGTGCACACACTCGGGAGAGTGGGCAGGCATAGAGCAAAAGCGTGGGCTTAATTCAAACTGTGAAGACCGCTGGACGAAGACCCAACAGGACTGGGAGAGAGTGACAGTGCTATTTGTGGTGAAAGCTTGCTTTGGTGCATTTTGTTGGTAGAGGGAGAAAGTCCACATCCTGGGGCACTGTCTGGGGTCTTCAGGTTGAGCCGAGCATGGAAACAGCTGCCAGAATGCCTGGAGTGGCCTGACCTCACCTCACTGCCATAGGACAGGCACCCGGCCCTGGAGGACCAACCTGTCACTCCCTGGATGCACAGAGCACAAGCCGTGTCCTCTGTCTGTCAGATACATGTATAACACTGTCCTCATGTGCAGACAGATGAACTGTCCACTGAGTCTCTCTCTTTTCCTTCTCTTTCTATCAGTCTGTCTCTGCTTTTACTTTTCAGGGAGGAGGTATCACTTAATGACATGGAAAATGCTTAAGTGGAAAGGGCGTCACACTCACAGCCCTGCCCTCTCTGCACACACTCATCCTGTGCTTCCAGCCACTGTCCTCAGCCGCTCTGGGGTCCTCTTCCTGAGGGCCTGTACTTGTGCTGCCCTGGCTGCCTTGGGGTCCTGAACTGATTGGAAATGGTTTGCTTTGATGATCATTTTGACTTTGAGGGAGATGGAGAAGCCCCGTGGCACCAGAGCTGCTGAATAAGGTCATGAGGACACAGTATCCTATCTTACAACTCTGTCTTTCCCTTGGATGGCACTTGGCAGCAGCATTTACTGTATTTTTGATCACACCTCATTGAGGGGGAATCCTTTGAGAAACGTCATGCTTGCATCTAGTTGTCCCCTCAAAGCCCCATGCAGTCACTGGGTGGCTCCTGGAGTTTGTGCTTGATTATTGCGGGTGTGGATGCTGCACCTGCTCTGGGGAAGGTAATTTACATTACAATGTAGGGAGGGGAGAGAGGCTAGCTAGCAGCCTGATCTTCTGCCTCACCATTTGCTCTCTGCTCTTTGCTGCCACCAGGAATGAATGCTCTCTGCCCTGTTCCATTCTGCCTTGAAGCCAGCTGAGTATGGACCGAAACCTCCACTAGCTGTGAGCTAAAGAAATCTTTCCTTCCTTCATTTTGGTGTCAGGGATTTGTTCCAGCAGTGAGAGAATAACTGAGACCAGGATAAGTGGCAATATGTCTTTTATATTAGTCACCCTTCTCTTGTTGCTGGGACAAATACCTGACACTTGAGCTTAGGGAAGGAAAGGTTTATTTTGTTCACAGTTACTGGATGTTTCACAGTTTAAAGCAGCCTGAATTACAAAGCAAGACCTCAAGACATTATGGTCCCATGCTACAGTGTCTGGAAGTGAGGCTGGGGCCGTGTGCAGGATGATCTCCTCTAGACCTCTAGGAGATGCCACCAGCCTGGAGAGTGGGGGAAGCGTATGCTGTCAGTTAAAGAATTCATGCCTCTCAGGCCCCACCCTTCAAGCCCCGCCCAGTCCTCTGGCCCCACCCTCAAGCCACGCCCCGGTCATTTGGCCCCGCCCCTCAAGCCATGCCCTGATCTTCTGGTCCTGCCCCTTAAGCAGCCAATGCCCCATGATTTACATAAGGTTTTAGGGGGACAACTAGATACAAACTATAACATCTTTTATTAAAATATTTTAAATAAACATTCAGTGTATGTTTGTCAACAGTGCTCTTAGTGAATGCTCAAGAGGGATTAGTTCAGATCCATTATATTTCCATTACACAAAGGCATTAAAACTCAGTGAGGTTTTTGCTGCTAAGGGGGACTTACCGTTTTCTTAAGGCTTTGAGGACTTCTCCATTTGAGCCTTGCAGGACCTCTGACAAATCAAGAGACAACAGTTAGTTTCCTCACGTTCCCAAGAGACTGTCACATTCCACGTACCTGTGCTTCAAAACACTAGGGTATTTTGAGTTTACCCTAATTCTCTACATCAGAAGCTATCAATGAAATGAGGCCAGCATGTCTGGGAATGACATTGTTTTGACACCTGCCCATTTACTCAGAAATAGTCATGCAGTGTGTACTTTTTACCAAGTAGTACAACAAACTGTATATAAATTAAGACAAATAGATGTTATTGCTCAGAAATTAATGCTCTTAATGAGGTGCAACAGTGGAGAACTTATCATACACACTTGAAAGAAATTTATAGGACGCTTTTAAAATCAAAAGACACCTGAGTTGGGAGAGGCTTCGTTCCACACCGCTTGGACACCGGACACACTGTGTATCATGTTTCCTGGGTCACTTCCAGGTAGAACGGAGGCACCCTTTCTAAACTAGGCTAATCTCTATGTGTTGATTGCAGTGTACAGAAAACATCAAAGCACAAAACGAGGAGGGGCTTAGCTCAGAACCAGGGCATTTCATGAACCATTTCAGAGAACGAATGCGATTGACTAGGGTTAAAAATGCCTTGGCTGGAGACCTTCACCTGCGCGTTTTTTCAAATTGCTTGCGCTGGGTGTTAGGGCGTGGGGAGCTGCACACTCCTTTCTCCCGAACATCCGCAGACTGAGATTTGAAAGGCCACCTGCGAAGTCTGCAGTCTTGTACTGTGCGCCCCACCATTCGAGGCAGGGCTCTTGCTGGGGTCTCTCCTGCCAGGAACTACCCATGCCCAGAGGACGGTGAGGGAGGACCCCTCTGCCGCAGTGCATGCCCTGGAAGACCTCCCAGGTCCCCGTCCAGGACTTTCCCTAGGGAGCCAACCGAGTAAGCAGTGGAATAAAAACAGCACGAAGGTGACAAACGCCGGCAGCTGTGCCTGAGGCTCCTGGTGACCACCCCCCCCCAGACCCGGGCGCACCAGCGGGCATGCGCGTCCCCACTTTGGGAAGCATCAGCGGTGCGAGGTGCACAGCAGCGCGAAGGACCCCAAGTCGCTGCATCTGAGGGTTGTATTTTCCATCTGCCTTATCTTTCATTTCAGTGGAAGCCACTCAGCTGTGGGCTATAGTCACCTTCGGAATTTATCCATGGACGGCCAGGGTGCTCCTGGCTCATGTGCATGTGCTGAGGAATCACTTGTGCAAATCCTTCACAAGTTGCAGGGAAATAGACTTTGTAGAAAGGCAAAGAGTAGACTTGAGGGCGTGTTTTTGAATGCAGAGGTGACCTGGGGATGCAGTAGCATATGGTTTGTATAAATGTCGCCTTTCTACTCCCTGCATAAACAGAATCCAGAAGCACCAGGTTTATGTGACTCAGGTCAGGGTAATGAAAACAACAGAAGAAAAATGTCTTAGAGAACTAAAAACACTTATCTGTAGAAGGACCCTGATTTGCATGCCATTTCTGTAAAATTTTACTCTCTTCTGCTGTGAGATCCCAGCTCCACATTTTGTCCGGAATGAGCGGTCCAATCCAATTGTGAATCCATGGGCATGCGGAGCCCACCTCTCGTTCTTATCTGCAATGCCACAGAGCAGGCACTAGGCAGAGTCTACAGGCCCTGATCTCCTGAAGAAAGACACAGCCCTTCCTAGGCCGTTGTATTCTAGAAGGAAACAAGATTAAGTGAGCAATGACTTGACCAAGGGACGAGGCACCATCTCTTGGGTGAGGTGAGCCCTCCCCAAATGGCACATGGCAAGGTGTACAGGCAGCGATAGGAAGGCCCGGGAAGGCTGCTCAGTGAGAGGGCTTGTCGGGATGGGCTGTGGGTGAGTCCAGAGGAGACAGCAGACCACGTGCTCGGAGGGCGCAGGGTCACACGCCTGGGATCGCGGCACATTCAGAGGCTGCGGCAGGAGAGAGATGAGTTGGAGCACGTCCTGGGCACTTAGCAAATAAGGAGACCCTGTCTCAATTTTTTAAAAACTTTTAATATGCCTGGGGATACAGCTCCATTCAAAAACCTTAGGTTCTTGCCTCAGTACTACAGGAAAATAAAGTGCTCTAGGTATGCATAATAGGGACATTCACAAAAGGAATATATATATTGTCATAGCTGATAATAAAATACAGAGCAAGTAGGAACAGCACAGGTAGGTAAAGCTCAGTGGCCACAGAAGTCCAGGTCCTGTGCATGTGCAAAGCCTCCGACACACTCAAAGCTGGAGTAGTGAGGGACCAGGAGGAAGCGGCACATGACTATAACATTTCAGTCCTGGATGGGAGGAGTGGGGCAGGCCAGGGCACAGGCGAGGTAGGGTCCCAGATTAGGAGTGGGTATAGAGCAAGGCAGATGCCCTGCAGGCCAGCGTGTGCACCTTGGCCCCAGAGGTCTCCCCAGAGATCCACAGGTCAGAGCCTAGGTTCCCAGTGGGGCTTCTGGGAGCTTGTGGGATCCTCAGCATGTGGACCCGAGGGGGATGCCAGGCCAGGGGCAGCAACCCTGAAGAGGACAGGGGATCCTGGCTTCTTCCTTACTCCACAATGAGAGCAGCTCTGTTGTTTTCCCATCTATGAGAAGGGCCTCTGCACAGACCCAGTCAGTGGCCAGTCTGAGCGGTAGCTAATCTATCATGACCAATCAGAGCACTGATCAGTCAGCCAAGACCAATCAGAGCAGTGGACAATCTATTGTGACCAATCAGAGCACTGATCAGTCAGCTAAGACCAATCAGAGCAGTGGCCGGTTGGCCAGGGGCTGCAGGCTCTGAACCCACGAGCCACACTCATCCTCTGTAGAGAGTGAATTCTCCAGGCATTCTGTCTTATCTTCACAGCAAGAAGAAGGATACTGTTCATCAGTCCACATCAGCGGAGAGCTTTGCCCACCCATCAGAGGACAGTTCTGCGGAGTTAAGTGGCCAGAACACATCTAGATCTTAGTCTCCCTCCTTGACACACCCTGCCATGGGTGGGCTCTGGGTGTGAAGACCCCACCTGTGAATCCTTGCCTACGTGGTCGGAAAGCAGCCACCCTGAGAGGCCACAGATTTCAGCTGCACTGCTTCAATTGGCATCCTTGGCTGTTTGTGCTCTTCCACTCTGAGGTGTCCATCTCGTCCACCTGCTCACTGTCCACCTACTGGGCAGCTTCCCACTCACCAGAGCAGGACACAGTGAGAGGCTCAGCTCTCAGAGGGAAAGAGGCATTTGGATTCAGAGTCCAGGGGCTCCTGGATGAAGTGTTTTCTATGAGTGACATTTTTTTAGTTCTGCTGAGCAACACAGCTATAGGCAGGTAGACAAGGATGACTGGATTCACAGTGCATGCACATTGACACCTATGTCTACAGGCCACGTGACGGGGAGGGCGCAGTGGTGTCCACGGAGTCACTCTGCTCTTGCATTGCTACTCTCAGTAGGCACCGAGCAGGACTCCTGCTCTGAGCCAATCCGAAGGGCTAACAGACTGGCACTCTGCAAATGCTGGGTGAACTGGAGTGTGGGCCAAATTACCAAGGGACTAGAATAGAGGACCCTGAGGCCACAGGGGCAAACTCTTCTGTGATGATGAGAACAGGAGGGTGAGGAGTGTGGGAACCAGGGTCACACCGTGGAAGTGCCTGGCACTACGGAGCTAGTCCCACCTCCCTGGGAGGATGGGGCAGCTGTTGGTGCAGCCCAGGACGAGGCTGCACCATGCCTACCAGCCTGAACAGAGGCACCAGGAGGATGCAGAGGGTGACACAGAGAGGATCACGAAGCAGCAAACTGAAAGGAAAGGGTGCAGCATATGCATGTGTCTTTTCTATTCATTTAAGAGAATAGCAGAACAGTAATGGGGGAACTCGGCAGTGCTGCATAGGAGGAAATCACACTGCAGAGGCCAGATCCAGAGTGGGATTAGGGGCTGGCTGAGAAACTGTGAGGTAAGTGGCGACGTGGAATATCAAGGCAGCTTCTCTTCTCCTTGGCCTCACAAAAGAATGACTTTATCACCTGCGATCACTCCATGTGAGGATTTCTCTCCCTCCTGGAATGTGCTCTTTATTAAACTGCAGACAGTGAGAAACAGCTGGCTGTTCTCTGAGCAGCCAGTACACATAGGCCATCCTTTCCCCGAGCTCTGATGCCCACACTGCTCTCTGTGAGGCAGGTGAAGTGTGGGCCAGG
>PVKN010008317.1:0-25320 GCA_004027915.1 Capromys pilorides
CTGGTCCCTGCGTCTGCCTAACCAGGTGCTTTAATCTGCTGAGCTATCTCACTGGCTCTCTATTTGCTGATTTGTTGTTCTATTTCCTATGCAACTGAGGTTCTTGCTCAGAAAGTCCTTGCCTGTGTCAGTGACTTAAAGAGTTTTACCTCCAGCAGGTTAAGTGTTCATGTTTTAACCTTTAATTTGTTAAAAACCCATTCTGATTTTAGGTTAGCACACAGTGAAAGGTATGGGTCTAGACTTAATCTTCTGACTGTGGATAGTCAGTCTTCCCAGCACCATCTGTTAAATGGAATATCTTCCTCATGAGTATGTTTTTGGTCCTTCTGAAAATTACATAGTTGACTATGTCTGGGATTGTGTCTGCATTCTGCATTTTGTTCCACTAAGCCTCATGTTTGTATTTGTGTGGATGCCATGGTGTTTATATCACTTTAGCTTTGTAATAGAGCTTCAAATCTGGGATTGGGATGTCTTTTGCTTTGCTGGGGATTGGTTTTGCTATTGTTGGTCATTTCTATTTCCATATAAACTTGAGTACTTGAAGCATTAGCAAGTTCTAGCTTTCTGAGGAATGCTGTTGGAATTATGATTGCAATTGTGTTAAATGCCTACATAAATTTTGGAAGTATGGCCATTTCAAGTATATTGTCTACATATCCAGGAACAGGGGCTATTTTTCCATTTTCTGATGTCTTCTTGGATTTCTTTTTTTTCAGAGAACTATTTATCGTTGTAATGGTCTCTAACTTCCTTAGTTTAATTCCAAAGTGCAGAATTTATTTTTTACAGATGTTGCTGCAAATGATTTTTTCCTTTTAATTTTATTCTCACTGGGTTCATTATTGGTGCATAGAAACTATTATTTTTTGTGTTGATTTTGTATCCTGCTACATTGCCGAATTTGGTTAACTCTGAGTCTTTTGTCAAATTTTGGGTCTTCTATCCAGAGGATCAGGTCATCTGAAAACAGTAATATTTTGACTCATTACTTTCTCATACATATCCTTTTACCTCTTCTTCCTGCCTAAATGCTCTTGTTAGTGCATTGAGTACCCCGTTGAAGGCAAATGCTAATAGTGGGTATCCTTGTTTTTCCCTTGTTAGAGGGGAACTATACTGTTTCTCCCCTTTATACGGTACTGGCAGGTTTGTCACAAATGGTTTTTATCAGATTAGGATAAGGTTCTTCTATACCTATTTTCACCAAAAGATATTGTATTTTGTCGATGGCGTTTTCTATATCTACTGAGATGATCATGTGATTTTTGTCCTTGCATCTGTTTGTGTGATATATTATAGCTGTTGATTTATGCATGCTAAACCATCCTGCATTTGAGTCAGCTCCATGGCTAGAGCTCAGTAAATGTTTAGGGAATGACTCACGAGGCGCAGGGACAGGGTGCAGTCAGAAAACCCAGTGGAACTCGAGAGGATTCTAACTGAATCTTCCACAAGGCAGGCAGGAAAACAAATTCCCCCAAAGGGACACGAACTTTATTTCCAAATTCTGGGCTTCCCACCCTACAATATGAAGCGAAACTGGGAAGAGACACGTCAAAAAGAACCCTCTTTCAGGTTGTTTGCGTTCCGAAACAGCATACCAACACGTCCACTCGCTTACATTAAAGCCTAGGCAGACCGCGACCACGCGCCTTAAACCTCACTATGCAGACAGCTGGAAGCTCCGCCTCCGCTGTACACCAGCCAATCCAAACACTGCCGGATTTGGCGGCGCGGGGTCTTCTGGGAAGAGTGAGTTCTTCGGTCCACGCTCCAGCAGCCGTCGACTACAATTCCCAGTGGCTTTTGGGCTACAAGCTCCGCCCATCTCGGGGAGGAGCCCGGGTGGGAGGAGGCGGGGAAGGGGCCCGCCCCTCCTCCACGCGGTGAGGTTCGCGGTGGAGACCACGGGGTTTGGGCGAGTTGGCTGTGGCGACTCCCGACTTTGCTGACTCCGGGCAGGTTTCCCGTTGAGATGCCGAAAGTCAAGTCGGGGGCGAGCGTCCGTCGTCGCCAGCGGCGGGAACAGAGCCGGGAGCTCAAGAGCGCCGGAGGTGCGCGCTGCCGCGGGAGGAAGCTGGGCCCCGCGCGGAGCGAGACGGGAGCCGCGGGGACGGCGGCCGCCGGAGGGAGGGCCTCGGAGACGGCCGTGCCTGGCTGCGAACGCCTGCTCCGGCTTCCCCATACCCATCCTGCGTGTTTCTCTGGGAGGCGTGATCGCTCAGCTTGTTTGGGAAATTGAGGCTGTTTCGTGTTTTCTTCCAGGACTCACTTTCAACACGGGCATTGGGCAGCATATTTTGAAAAATCCTCTCATTGTTAACAGTATTATCGATAAGGTGGGTGTGGAGAAGAAAGCTACTGGGTTATTTTTACTTTGGATAATGGTTAAGCGCAGGCAGAAAATAAATGTAAAATAGATGTTCTGTAAAATATTTGATGAATTAGAGAATTATCTAGGGTGCTTCATTCTGTAGGTCTGTATTTCTTCTGACGCCAAACTCAGCGTCTACTGATTGCCTACTTTCTGATTAGCCTTTTGTACTTGTTCAGTTCTAATCATTTTCTGAGCACCATGTCACTATTAGTTTTTATTTATTGCAGTCAAAACTACACATTAGAAAGTCTATTTCCCAGAAAAACATAATGCTACGTATAAATTATTCTGTGTATCTCAGTGCCATGTGAATTATTTGGAACATTCCTCCTATATAGTTGATAATCTCTTATTTTTATGGATGATGGGGAGGAAATGAAATAGAAATGGTGCAAATTACATATTTTTGCAAGGTTAGGAGGGAAGTATCTTGGAGCTGCAGAAAGATTAAAAAGATCTTGCCTTACACACGAATTGGATCTTACAGAATATTGCTGCTCTCTTGTATTCCTGGGTTCCTGAAATCATACATGGACTAAGAACTGGGAAGTCTTAGGCCAACATGCTATGATTCAGTCAAGTTCATTGTATTCAGTCCTCTCTGATTTGAACTTGTTGGTTGTGGGTAGATGAAGAGTTGGCAACAAGGCCATTTGCACTGTAGAAAGCAAAGGCCAACCATGCATAGATCTGCTGTTCCTGGTTTTTAGTCTCCTAAAGTCAGGTATTCTCCCAGGTTAGGAGAGAACTTAGGTGTTCGTTAGCATGTGTATTGAGGTAATTTTGTAGACCACATACATAGATCACGAAGAAATCTAAAATTTTCAAGAGTAGAATCCCAACACTGAATGAACAGAGATGTTCGGATGTAAGCTTGTGGGTGTGTAAGGAGAACTAAATAGGTATGCTTGCTTTTAGGCTGCCTTGAGACCCACTGACGTGGTGCTGGAAGTTGGACCCGGGACTGGTAACATGACTGTGAAGTTATTAGAAAAGGCAAAAAAGGTAACTCAGCTGTATTGCAAATACAACCCTGTTTCCCCTTCAACAGCCTCACTGGAGCTCGAATTCAGGACCTGTAGCTTGCCAAAGAGACGTGTGTGGCTGAGCTATCTCTCTGGCCCCCAACCCTCATTTACTTATTTCCAGTACCAGGATTGAACTCAGGACTTTGTGCTTGTGAGGCAGGCACTTGTTCTACTGAGCTATCACCCTGCCCCGACACAACCCTCTTTTAATTGCTGTTATTTTTATAGTGATTTTCGGTCTCTTACTAGAAATTTTAACTTAGAAAATATATATTAGGATAGCAGAAACCACATTTGTGTATCAATAGGGAATTTAACCTAGGGAATTGTTTATGTGTTCATTAGAAAACCAAAAGAGCAGAATGGGAATGCTGAGATAACTTGAAAATATTTGTTAAGAGCAGTTCACCAAATCCTGGAGGAACAAACAAAGAGGTTGGAGTTACTTGAGCTGCAGAACTCAAATTCAGGCCTGTGAGATGACAGTACCACTTAATCACTCCTGGTACCTAAGAAAATTTTTTGTTGTTCTTCAGGTAGTTGCCTGCGAACTTGACCCAAGACTGGTAGCTGAGCTTCACAAAAGAGTACAGGGCACGTGAGTATACATGATGGATAGGATTAAAGTGCATTTCAAGCTTATGAAACAGTATTCTTTTAAAGATTCTTTTCTTATTGTCAGGCCCCTCGCCAGCAAACTTCAGGTGATGGTGGGGGATGTACTGAAAACGGATTTGCCATTTTTTGACGCTTGTGTGGCCAATTTGCCTTATCAGGTATGTCCTTGAATGGTCAGAAACATTCCAAGTGCCTCTCTGGTTTCTCAGTGTCTTTCATGAAAGTAACTAGGAATTTGTTTACAGATATCGTCTCCTTTTGTCTTCAAGCTGCTGCTGCACCGACCTTTCTTCAGGTTTGTGACAAAAGACCCGAATTACCACCACATTTTAAGAAAGATTGACAGTGTAGGTCAGGGACAGAGCTGAAAATAAAAATCAAGCCAATGGAGAAACTCCTGGGAAGTCTTGTAGAAAATACTGATTTGTGTAGCGGTCTCTCCTGAATTGGCAAAAGGTGTGTGTGTGTGTGTGTGTGTGTGTGTGTGTGTGTGCGTGCATGTGTGCGTGCATGTGTGCGTGTACGCGTACACGCATGCCTGCCTTTTCCTGTTCTCTAACCCTCTGTTAGCCTAAATCTGACTTTTTTTTATTGCCATGTCAACATAACTGCAGTGGCTCCCATAACTGGCCTCTAGTGCAGTCTATACCAGTAGCTTTCAAACTGCAAGTCAGATACCACTTAGTGTTTATAAAATATAGTCATGACCATCCTTTTTTGTGAAGTGACACAGTGGAAAATATCAGAAGGCGCTGCATGTGGTCTGGGTGATTATGATTTCTTGAAACTTTTTGGAAGTATGTGCACACACAGAGGGATCTCTTTGCCATGCAGATTTCTCTCTTGCTGGAGCTGCACATAGCCTTACTACTACATCTGCAGCCTTCATGAAATTTTTTTTGATATGTTCATACTAAATCACCCAGGTTAGGCTTGAACTTAGACTCCTCCTATCTTGGTCTTCACAAATAAATTTTTTGAAGTGACTCTCATTGTTAAAAAATGATGGCAGTATGGACCTGGGGAAATAGCTAGTAGAATAAGTGCCTTCCTGGTAAGTGCAAGGGGCCTGAGTTCAATCCCTAGTCCCACAAAAAAAAAAAAAGAAAAAGAAAAAAAAAATGGTGGCAATCCCAGCACTTGGGAGGCAGGAGGATCACCAGGAAGTTCAAGGCCAGCTAGGCTATAGAGTGAAGCCCTGTCTCAAAAAAAAAAACAACTTGAAAGATGTTTCTGGGCTGGGGAGATAGCTCAGCAGCACAAATGCCTGCCTGGCAAGCACAAGGTCCTGAGTTCGATATCCAGTACCAGAAAAAGAAAGGTATTTTTTTTTTGTTAGCTGACAAAATCTTCCCCATGGTTTACTGAACACAGAGTTCACATTCTTTAAACTCTTAATGGGGCTCTGTAGTCCACAGCTTTCTTCTCCAGTCTTACCTCTTAAAAGAGTGCTGCGTAGCATAGTGTAATTCTGCTATGGCGTAGATTTTGAGTTTAGAGAACTGCTGTTGGCCCAGTGGAATGTGAAATACTCATTTGTGTGATTGTTGAGCAAACTGCCCTCCTAGAGGTTAGGGTACATCTGTTATAAAGCAAAACCAGTGGTCTCCTGTTTGTTTTTTTTTTTTTTTTTTAATCAAGACAGTCTCAGTGGAGAGTTCAGGCTTGCATTGAACTTGCCATGTAGCTCAGGCTGACCTCAAACTCAGCACTTCCGCCTGTCTCATTTTTTGGTAAAAAGGCTAAGGCAGAAAGTGTTGTAACTTCTAATTGAACTAATTGCTATTAATGACAAATACCGATTTACTGTTTTCCCTCAAGAAAGGATTTTTTTTTTAATTTTACAGAGTAAAAATTAAAAAAATATATAGAGAATTTCAAAACAAGATGGTACAAAATTAACAATGTTCATTGTATTGCATGTTGTTGTCCTCAAACTGGTACTGTTCAGAGTACCAGTTATAGGCATGCAACACTGATCAAACAAGCAATAGAAATTAGTACAGTTACCTTAGCTAGCTTGTGTCGTATGTGTATGTGTGGATATGATATTTCCCTTTCTTTTTTCCTTTTCCTCATCCCAGTTGTTCTTTCCGGCTTCTTTCAGATGTGCTATACTTATGTTTCAAAGAGAATTTGCTCTCAGATTAGTTGCAAAGCCTGGGGATAAGTTATACTGCAGACTATCAATTAATGCACAGCTGCTAGCTCGTGTGGACCATCTAATGAAAGTAAGTGATTTTTTATTATTAAAATATTCTAGCTTAGTCTATCCTTGAGCACCTACCTCTGCCTACTGTTAGGAGAGTATGTCTGATGTCTAAAACTTCCCTTTCAGAGCACAAGCACAAAATATTTTCTGATTAACAGGTGGGAAAGAATAACTTCAGACCACCACCTAAGGTAGAATCCAGTGTTGTAAGAATAGAACCTAAGAATCCACCACCACCCATCAATTTTCAGGTGAGCCTTAAATTCTAGGTCATTCAGTAAAGAAAGCATGCAGGCTGGAAGATGATGTGTCTGTGTGGCAACAGAAGAATATTGAATGCACCTGAGTGACTAGCTATAGGAGATTATGAAGTGTGATATACCTTTGTGGTAGAATAGGTGGAATAATGTGTAAGTTTTCTTTTTTATGTACTTAGTACAGAGGTCTCACCACACAGATTGGACTTGTAGTGATCCTTCTGTTTTCAGCGTCCTAAGAGCTGGGATGATAGGAGTGCACCACCACACCCAGTCTCATTGGCAGTCTCAGTGTGCCCCAGAGTTGGGCTGGCAGTGTATGCAGTGGCTCGAACACAGGCCGTTTAGCCATCTGGCCTTGTAAGATAGGTTTTTTTTTTTTTTTTTTTTTTTTTGTCTTTGTGAGACAGCGTCTCACTATGCAGTTCAGGCTGGTCTTGAGCTCACTTTTGTAGCCCAGGCTGGTCTCGAACTTGCACCAGTCCTCCTGCCTCCGCCTCCCAAGTGCTGGGATTACAGGTGTGCACCACCATGTCCGGCTGTAAGATAGTTTTGAAGACCACAGAAAACATGGAAAAGTTGTAAATAGTAAAACAATTAGAAAGTAGCTGCATGTCACTTAACATGATAGCTGTGAAAACTTGTCTGTGCAAATAAAACTTGGGAGATGCAATAAAAAGTAAGATGAAGTTTAAATACTCTTCACCTTTTTTTTTGATACCTAAACCTTCCCCACTGAGCCACATCTCCAGCACTTTTTCAGACAGGATCTTGCTAAGTCACTACATTTCTGGGATTATAGATATGGGCCACCATGCTTGGCTAATACTGTTAACATTTAAAAAAATCATTTTGGTGTAAATTAATCCAGACCACTAGATATGAATAATCAAGAGAAAAACATCGTTGTCATAAGCTGGTGGTAAATGGGGTGATTTGACAGTGACTGGTGGAAGGGTTAGGTGTGTCTTTTGGGGGTGGTGGTGACAGCACCAAGATGGAACCCACTGGAGCTTTCCCGCAAGGCTACAGCCTAAGCCCTTTTCCTTCCCTTTGAGCCATGATCTTGCTAAATTGTCTAGGCTTGCCTCAGCGGTGAGTCCAGAGTAGGTGGGATTATAGGTATGCATCACTGTGTGTGACTTTGTGTCTATTTATTCTTTTTTTATTTTAAGGCGGGGTCTTATTGTATGATCTATGGGCTTCAACTTTCTGTGTAGCCCAAATTGGGTTTAAATAGTCTTCCTGCCTGTCTCAACTTTACAAGTGCTGGGATCATAGGTTTAATCTACATTTTATTTTCATGTCTATTTTGAATCTTATTTTTAATCTATTTATGTATTTAATTGTTTTTTGTATTGGGAATCAAACTCAGGGCCATGCACTTGCCAGGCAGGCACTTAGGCTACTGAGCTGTAGCCCATGTGCTCCTGAATCTTATTTATGAAAGTGATACTTAAGCTTAACTAAATGTCATTTGCCATGTTGTTTACACATGCAATAATTATACATTTTTTCTAGTTAAAAAAAGATGATGAGATATATTCAGCAAGGCACAAAATAATGTGGAAATAAAAAATGCATCTTTTTGCATGTGTGCCAGCCAGATCAAGATACACAGTTTTTATCACTAAAAGTTTTATGTATTAGAAGACAATACTTTGCAGGCACAGAGAAGTTAAGTATTTAGGGCTGGGGATGTAGCTCAGTAGCATAGATAGCACCTGCCTGGCAAGCAGGAGGTCATGAGTTCAATTCCCGGTACCAAAAAAAATTCAGTATTTAGAAGGAAATAATGACTTTCTATTTCAGGAATGGGATGGCCTAGTAAGGATTACTTTTGTTAGGAAAAACAAGACGCTGTCTGCAGCATTTAAGTAAGTGTTTCACCGATATCTTGTTCATGAAGGACGGGTGCACTGTACCATGGAGCCACCTCTGCCCCCATTTTTCTTTTTGAGAGACCCTCAATTGCCAGGCTGCTTTTGAATGTGGGACCCTTTGGTGTTAGCCTCTGGAGGATCTGGGGTTACAGGCACGTGCCACTGCCCCGAGCTGAGATAGGCTTTTTCGGGGTTTGTGGAGGGCCTAGGTCACAGCGATATGGAAGCTTTTAGACACTTAGTGTGCAAATTGCAACCCCAAGTCACTGATTTATCACAAAGCGCCAACACTGCAGTTCGAAAAACACTGCTGTTCGCTGCCTAGCTGTCGTGGCGATTTGGTTCGCACGCTGACAGTGCTTTGCGTACCCATTGCAGCTCGCATGCTGGAGGTTTGCTGTCACTGGTAAGGGAACATCTGTGAAGAATTTCAGCAGCTGGGGTGGTGGCACATGCCAATACTCCACGCTAACTACCTGGAAGCTGAGGCAGGAGTATCTCTGTAGCACAGGCCATCAGCCTGGGCAGCATAGCAAGACTTTTCTTTCATTTTGTGTTTCGAGAGGGTCTCACTGTAAGAATGTTTCTTAAAACAAAAATGAAATACAATGCGTGTCTTTTTTTTTTTTTTTTTAATAGATGCTTGTCAGGTCTTTTTAACGTCTTTGCTTCCTAAGTCTAAATATTGTACATCTTGTAAAATTCCTTCTTTTCACTAAATGGACCACAGAGGCTGTGTTCTCCAAACTGAAATGAAGTATGGAAATAGCTGGTTCTGGAATAACAGTGGTTCCATTTATGCCATAGGTCAAATGCAGTGCAGCAGCTACTGGAAAAAAACTACAGAATTTACTGTTCTGTCCGTAATATCGTAAGTAGAAACTCTGTTGTCAGTGATTTGTTTTAAAATGGCCATCTAATTTTACTTTCTGATCTGTCGAGACTTTGACGTGTGCTGTCGGCTCCTCAGGAGACGGCGATGACTGGCACCGTCTCGACCTGGTTCTGAGGGGAAAGCTGTGCGGTCTCTCGGGTGGGCTGGAGTAACCTGCGCTCCTTCATACTGTCCGCTTCCCATTACCGACATTTCTTTTTAATGTAACAAGGATCACATCCAGCTGAGTTGTAATTTCATCAGAGCTACAAAATGTGTAGCTTATTCGGTTTAAAACAGTTGTGCATAATTTGTTCTCTTCTGAATTATGGTCCTCCTTAGTTTGCTGCAGTTTCAAGTGGGAAGTTACTGTTTATATTTTTAAATACCTAGAAGTTAAAGTCGCTGGGGACTGACTGGTATATTCCTGGTTGTCACTTCATGCCTTTGATCACCTGTGTGACTTCCTTTAAGCAAGTGTTTGCTCTTGCACTGCATACATATTCACCTCGAAGAGACATCTGCTCTTTTTAGCATTTAGTGTAATCAACTAAAGACAGATTCCCTTTGTGTTATTTGTGGCTTCTGCGGTTTTCTCTATATGTTATATAGTCTAATGTATCACAGTTCTGTTTTCCATGGGGAAAAGTCATGAATTGGCCTAAGAAAAAGTTATTATATTGGATCAAGAAAAATCTTTGGATAGAAGATAGGAACCAAGCATGAATTTTTTTTTTTGTTTCTGAAACAATATTAAGGATCAGAGAGATCATCTCAGAAAAATTAGGTGAAATTTAGCAAGAAAACGCTACTTTTAGTGGGATAACAGCTTTTTTTTTTTTGTGGAACCAGGGCTCGAACTCAGGACCTTTGCACTTGCCAGGCAGGCACTTGTGTCCCTGAGCTATCTACTCGGCCCCTAGGAGTAACAACTTTTAAAATTATTTTGTAATTTTATTTTATAACAGTCCAAAATTACTGTTTCAGAATCTTAAAGATTACAAAAGGGAGTTGGGGGTAATGGGGTACACCTGTAATCCAAGCCCTGGGAGCCAGAGCCACATGAGGCTGTCGTTTGAGCCAAGCCTGCGTAACTTAGTGAGACCTGTCTTCAAATAAAAGGGCTAGAGTTACAGCTCTCTGAGAAGGCCCTGGGTTCAGTCCCCAGTACTGCCAAAATCAGAAGGAAGGGCACTATGCTTGAATTTTTGTTCAAGGTGTTGGATATTCGTTAAAGATCAGCCACTTAATCAGACATCCAGGCCTTACCCAAATCAAATTTTTAAAGCTGTCATTAACAGATGCATTGAAAGATGGCTGATAATTTAGACTTACTGAACTAAAAAAAAAGAGCCAAAGTAATTTCATTAAAGATACGTTGTTCATTTATTCTGAATCTTATATTGATAGATAATACCAGAAGATTTCAGCATAGCAGATAAAATACAGCAAATCCTAATCAGCACAGGTTTCAGTGACAAACGGGCCCGTTCCATGGACATAGATGACTTTATCAGGTAATTACACAGTTTTCCTTAGTGTTTACATTTCTTAACTGAGATACCTTCAGAGATTAAAGGCTTTTAAGTGGTGTAAGGTGCTACCTCAGAGAATTATTGCATAGCGCTTCCATGGCATGGAGCAGTATTTGGTGCAGAAGGTGGAGAAGGCTAGATAGCTGCAGCAGATGAACATTTTCTTTAATAGTAAACAGTCTGAGCCAGAGGGTTGCCTGTGTGAATGTAGATTTTGGCGTGCATGTTCCTGCCCTCCTTCCCCCTCCTTCTCATTCATGATCTTAGTCTTCATAGTTCATCTTTTCAGAGTAACCAGTAAGGAAAATCCTAGTATGTGTTAACTGGCTCAGGTTCGTTCACTTATTATGACTGTTGCTAAAAAGTTCTTGTGCACGAACTGTTACGGTTATACCTGCTTATCCACTTAGTAATAGTTTTTTTAGCCTCAGACTGCACATATATGAATTAGAAGGGTGTCGTAATTATCTGCACAATTTAAGCCACTTTTTTTTTTCCCCTTGAACTAATAACCAAGTGAGTCTGAGAGTAAGGCTTCAGTTACTCAGTAACATATACTCGTTTTTCTCATTAACACCATCTTTCCCAAGCTCTTGGCTATTCACTCAAGCATCCATATTCTAAAGGGTAAAGAAGGGGGCAGCTTGCCTTTCACAAGCTGGAAACAGTTCCATAGCCAAGACAAATGGAGCATGTATTTCACTGACAAGCGCTAGTGCAACTACTGAGCCTTTACTAGGCATTGTCCTAGGGATTGAACACTGTAAATATCAAACTTTGCCTTTTTCAGGTATCTAAATTCATTGGACTTGATCCTATGGGTTAGACAGAAAATAATCTCAAGTCCAGGCACTTCAACTTTACTTTCATTCTTTCTAAATTTCTTGAAGGTATAGTTTACTATGTAAAGTCTGGTAGGTACGTAGGTATCCACAGAGAAACAGTGTGTAAATGGTAATTTGAACCTCAGTAAGAACACAAGAGAAGAATGAGTACCTGATGAGCATTCATTTAACTGCCTTCTGCCTTAATTTCCAGATAGCTTCTTCCTCAGTGATCATGCTGAAATGGAACAAGTGCCAGCGAGCTCTAGGCCTAGGATGGCACAAGTCTTAATTCCATTCAAATTCAATATTAAAGAGTTGTAAGTGTTAACAAAAAGGCACTGGCATGACATAGTTTCAAGCAGGGTGTACCTCACGCATTGCTTCAAAGAAAGATTTCTTTAATGACCTGTTAGGAGTAAGCCGGTGCATTAAGTATGCTGCTATGTTTGTGTAGAAAAATTAATGGAACAAACCCACTCATACATAATTTTTTCACAATAGCCACAATTTTTTTTCAGTGACATCTTATTTTGTTTGCTTTCCAGATTGCTACATGGATTCAATACAGAAGGTATCCACTTTGCGTAATGACGGTATTTGGGAAACAGAACTTTTAAAATCAAGAAAATTATATTTTTCTAACTGAAAAGATGAACTATGTTATTAGTCTGAGATATTACTTGACTATTTCTGATTTAATACTACTTTTATATTGTGTTTTACTCTGTAGTTCTAAAGGTGGTCAGATCTAGATGTCTGGGATGTTTTGGTGTTGGCTTGTCTCAAATAGGACAGGTTCCACTCCATACGTAATATTCAACCTTAGCCGCAGATGCGCACAACCTTGCACTCAACCTTACCATTTCAAGCAGTTTATACAAAAGATGCTGTTCTCCTGTTTACTGTGTGACAGTTCATGGGCTATTTAAGTTTTCACCTTGTCCCTAAAAGTATGTTCAACTATTCACTTGTTCACCCTATCATTTCTTCTTACATGTACAATAAATCAAATGTTTCTTTCCATTTATTTTGCTTCCCTTGCTCTTTGCCCTGTCCGTCCTACGTGGTCTCTTACTGCCTGCCTCTCCAGCTGTCCTGCTGTAGCAGACAGTAGGCGGGTAAGCCCGAGTCCACTGCCACAGTGCAGGGCCAGCCACATTCTAGATGTGACTCCTTACTTAGAAAATGAAGGTCAACTAGAACAAAATCAACTATAAAACTGTATCATCTTTCTTGGTAAGATAATCCTAGATTTAGAAAAAAAAAAAAAAAAAATGATGTTCCCCACAACTAAAAGTTCCTGGGGTCATATAACTTCAGTACTTTTTTTATATATCTGATGCATTTCAGTTATTTAAAAACTGTCAGGTTGAAAATTTTAATAGATGTCAAGTTTTATTAGCTACTATGTTTATATTGATACTGAACGCTGTTAATGCATTTTAATCTTCATTAGCAATTCTTCAACTGCTAATTCATTTACATAAGAAAATAAAATACTTCCACTGATATTTGGATATCTTTACATCTAAAATTTAATAGAAGGAATGGTTTTCATTAGCAAAGCAAAATGCACTGAGAAACCTTGGATGGGGAAGATAAGTGCTTAAGCAGATTTTAGGAATTTGGCTTCAAAATCATACTATAAATGTTACTACTATATCACTGACGTGATAATTAGGGATAACAGCTTTGAGGTCTGAGGAAGAATAAAAAGCTGAGGTTAATTAGTTGAAATAAATCATTTTGTTACCTGAATATTAAACTTACTTGAGTTGAATTTTTAAAAACTCAAAACTATTTACTTTGCGAAGTTCACTTGTATCAACTCTTACTAAACTCAACTGGGCTTTCCTGGGTTGTTTCCTTTAACCCTATGAAGTTTACTGCATGGAGTGTTAGTCCTTTTGATCTTCAGTTTCCCTATCTGAAAAGCTGTAATACACTGCCTCTGGAGATCTCTTCAGGTCTCAGGTATCAATTTCTGAAATACTCTGAATATGGATCAGGATGAAGCCAGCACAATATTAGGCAGCCTATTGGCTGTAAAAAGACCTACAAGGGATAGTACCCATCCAGCGTTAACCATAATGCTACTCTGCTGTGCTTCAAGTAAGTTCACGTAGCTTACTGCCCTTCAGACTGGTGGTCTGGAAATGATTTTCAACAGCCTCTGCAAGGTCAATAACAACAGTCCTCTATTCCTCCCACTTGTCTTTGAAATAGACATGAATCTGTCTTACAACTGCAAGAAAACCTGAGTCCCTTCCAAAACAAAGGCGATTGTATTGAAGGAAATTATCTCTAAATTCATTCCATAAACTTCATTTATTAATAAGCATCCTGTGAAAAATCTACATTTGTTTTAGATTTTATGTTTACAGAGCTTTTCACCATGGTAATAAGATTTCCCACAGCTACCCTCTAGGTTTTATGAACAGTGAATTCAAGAATCTGGCTCATGTGGCTCTCTTATCATTGCTTCCCTTTGGCTCACAAAGGAGCTAGTTGTTCCCAGGAGTAAATCCAAAGTACCTTTAAGAAGATCTTTTGTTCATCTACTCCTGGACTCTGTCCTGGGAACTCAGAGAAAGCTCCTAGAGATATAAATCTCTTAAAAGTATTTACATGCAAAATGGCCAGTTTTTCTTCCTTGGAAAAGCAAACCGTAAAAAGTGCTGCCATTTAAAGAACAGCATACCTTCCCACCAATCTACTGGTGAAAATCCAGTGATTCTCACCAAGTCATGCTTACACATCACATATTAGGTACTGAATGGAGCTTGGGTTTGATCTGCCTATTAAGGCAAGGTAAACTCTCAGCTTAGTTCTTCTTCAAGGGAATTACGTACTGTCTACACTGGGCTTAAACTAACCTCTATTATGGACTACTTTCAATGTACATGTAAATGTTCATGCATCAGAAGCCAATTTCCTTTAACAGTACATCATAAAGGTGTATTCTGGGATGCTAATGAACAGGTCACCTTAAATAACGGGATCTGTAAGGATCAAATAGTCTTGTTAATACCACACTGGCACACACACTGCATATATATGCATTATCCTAAGATAAAACTCTTCTCAGAATTTCATTACTTTTTATTATACACCAACTAGTTTATATTTTAGGTTTTTTTTTTTTACAAAGAAAATGCTAAGAAAATTATAATCACGTTATATGGTTTCAAAATCATAATTCCAGATTTCTTTACATATAAGATGGAATGGTCCAGCAGCTATGTCCACTGTCACAGACTTAGTTCCGTTCAATGATATGGCACATCCTGCAAAATTAACTAGTCACACAAAAAAATGTCTCAAATACAGTAAAAATGTACACACAATAAAGGTAATTTACAGACAAGGAATGTAATTTATCTTGGCTGTGCTTCAGAAATTTAGGGTCAGTTGCCTTGACGAAGGCACAGAGCAGGAAGAGGTGAGCACAGCTGTCTTTAGGAGTAGGCAAGGTCTGTACAATCACTGATGAGGTATGCATGCACTCAAAGGATTTAAAACTGCTCAGTCTTGCTACGAAATTGAACTGAGTTAAAAGGAAATGCTGCGGCTTCTCCCTACTATCCACCTCTGGGTCAAGTCCACAATCTTAACTTCATATAGAAAATAAAACTGGCAAGGATCTCCAAAAGTAAATCACCATTTGGAGGATAGTGAAAGAAAATGCTTCACTAATCCCAAATCCTGGTTATGCCCCCTGGACTAGAAGTAGACAAAGGAGTCTTTCACAAAATTGAAATGTCATTCAGGTGAAGGACAAGACATTTTCCACAGACACTTAGAATTTCAAACTTTAAACGGCCCTGACAGCTGAAACACTCTTTTAGCAGTGAGGGTTCTGGGGATCCTTTAGCAGCGAACACCAATTTAAAGGGCACGGGGTCTCTTCGGGTTAATCTGCTTGCTGGCTTGTTCTTCTTCTTGTAGAGCTGCACGGAAAGACTTCACTTTATCTTGGAAAAACAAAAGAACAAGAGTGTAAATATTGGACTTAACATGCTACCTACCATACAACTTTCCAGTCCTACTAAGTTGGCTCTACTTCACAGTGATTTTGTGTTTTCCCTTTCATTCTACATTGTCTAGAGCAGTGATGGTGAACCTTTCAGAGCTTTCAATGATAGAAACCACCTGCTGTAGCACGCAGGCTGTAGGTTCACCACCACTGGGCCACAGCCTCACTCAAACAGGTAACAGTGCTCTGCTGTGGCAACAGGTTCACTACGGATCCCCTGCACTCCTCCCTGGTTCTCGTCGCCTTTCTCTCTGCATATGCCAGGCAAGCACTCCACTAATAAACTGAATCTCCCAAGTGTAGTTTAAAATCTATTTTGAAAGGGTCTCACTGAGTTGGTCCGGGTAGTGTGGGCTGTGCAGTCCTCCCGTCTACACTTCTAGAATAGCTGGGATTGCACACGTGTCCCACCATAACAACAAACACCTACTATCTATACCTTTCTATCTATTTTCCTTCTGCTGGTACATTTTATAGCATTCAGTTTCAATTAATTTGAACTATTTTGGGAGTAGAGCCAGACTCTAAAATATATACAGTAATGTCTAAAAGGAAAATTATCAGTCTAAACTGTAAAATAGGTATTTCTACTCATTCTACATAAAACTGGCAAGTTTGTTTATACTTTTCCTTTTTCTGGATTTTTGTTTTGCTCCCACCCCCCTTAACCTTAAGGTAGCTTTATCTTCTTAAAAGATGGAAAACAAGAAAGCTAGAGAGAACCTGAAATAATACTCTTTATGTTAAACAAAAAACCCCCACAATGCTCTGCCTTCATTCCTCTGGAAAGAAGGTGGTAAACACAGCGTGTAACTTCACTGCACAAATGAAACCCTTTCACTATATGCATCCCAACTCCAAGCAGACTGCATACGCAACTAAGATTAAAAAAGAATTACCCCGCAGTTCAGTTAAAATGTCTATTTTCTGCTCAAGAATAGCTTCAAGTTGTGTCGCATAGGAGTCTACATCATAGTCTACTTCTTCAGTCATCTCCAGCAGAGCCTTTTCATCTTCTAACCACCGAATCGATTCCTAAAAAAGAACATTCAGTACTTCAATGAGCCTCTTTATCAAGGATACCAATTTATAAATACTGTTAAATATATTCACACATACTTGAGATGATATTCTCTAAAAAATTAATAGAAATAAATCATTTGTATTCAAACAGTAAAAATTATTTCCTTAAACTCAAAAAATACAAAACATACATTGAATACAATGAGTCAAGAAAGATAGGCTTTATTCAACCTCTAAGGGGCTCTGAGTGAGGATCTTGGGGAAAGCAATGCATCAAGCAGACATGATTCATTGTACTTAAAACCTCAACAGCTGCCCCTAAGGGAAGACTGAACAAAGGTACTGAGGAAATGATGGGGAGTTGAGAGCCTAGCACTCAGGACATTGTGGACCAACATCTGCCTGGGATCTACCATGGTACAATCGTGGCCCTGTCCCCTGGGAAACTCGTGTTGGAGTTTAATACCTACTGTGCGGGTACAAATGTAATACAACTATCGGGCTTAGGAGTGGGGCCTTTGGGAAGGATTAATGTCATCAAGGTACAATACCTTTTAGTTGCATTTTGGTAGCTTCACACCAAAGAGAGCAGAATATAGACATAGGGAAACATTATTCCATCCTTCCCCTTATGACATCCTGTGCTACTCTGGGACTCCGCAGCAACAAGGCTGTCACAGATGGGACCCTTCACACACCGGACCAATACTGTGAGCCAAAAGAACCTATCTTTCTAACTACTGTATTGTTAGCAACAGAAAATGGACTGTCACAGTCACTAAGCAAGTCCTAAATGCTAAACATTGTTCAAAATTATTGTGACTAAAAGGGACTAAAGGATAGCTGTTATGGCTTTCATATGTCAGTATCTCCCAAAGACTCATGCATTGAGAGCTCAAGCCCAGTGTGGTAACATGCAAAGGCAGAACCTAGAGAAGTGACTGGATCAGGAGGGTTCTGCCTTCTAGATAAATCCACTGATGGGATCCCAGTTTGATGGTGTTTTGGGTAAGTGACAGAGAAAAGGATGTGGGCCTAGTTGAAGGGAGTGACCATGATGGTGTGACCTGGGGACTTTCTGGTCATTGGCCCCTTCTTCCCTGGCTCTTCCCACCTCACTGGCTCCTGACTGCTCCTCATGAGCAGCTCTCCTTCACCTCGCCCTTTGCCATTCCTGCCTCAGCAGAGGCCTGAAGCAATGTAGCTGGACACTGATGGACGGAAACCTTGGGAACTGAGCCAAACAAACTATCTCCTTTAAACTATGTAAAGTGTTTTGTTCCAGCACTGAAAAGCTAACACAATAGCTTCAGAAAAGTAAGCAGAGCCAATAAATAGTAGCTACTCACTTTCAAAAGTGTGTCAAGGAATTCCTTCAGGCTTGACTAATTTTAGCTATGTGGAACTGATGCATTTCATTTCTGGCAATGTCATATATCATACCCTTTATCAACAAGACTACACGGTACTGAATTTAAGGTTTTGGACATGAAAGTAAGTGCTCTAGGTTTTTAGGGTGCATATAACCTCACTTTTCAAAACATCAATTCACTTTAATGGCTAATTACAACTAGACTACATCATCAGACAGAAGTGGTTAGACAGGTATTTATGAGAAAACATGTGTTTATCAGAAAACATAAGCATACACCAATGTTATTTTATTCAGCCATACACTGAAGTTATGTAACAGAACCTTATTTTGAGAAATGGCAGATCACAGTACAGAAGAACAATATATGCAATAGTAAAAAAAAAAAAAACAACAGTCACTGGATTGTAAGTGACACTGTTTGCTGGCAGCTATGCTGCCAATAAACATTAAGACTTTATCTGTAAATGTGGTGGGGAAATTATGGTTTATATACAATATTTTGTTCCACAAGGGCAGAAACAACAATAGTACAAGTGTCTGTTCTCAACCGACTCTAAACCTATAGGCCTCTATGGAGACTTTTCTGGGTACCAGGGACTGAACTCAGGAGACTGCACTTGCCAGGCAGGTGCTTATGCTACTGAGCTATCTCCCTGGCCCTAAACATGTAAGCCTCTAAGGAGATTCTCATGATAACAACTTGATTAAAGCCCTAAACTGTTAATGACTAAGGTGTTCACTGGTTGATTGATTGACTGTATTATGGCCAGCTCAGCTGGCCCTGGAGGTGGGGCTGGCACAGCATGTGGTGCTGGGGCTTCAACTGCAGCCCTGTGGTTGCCTAAGCTTTCCTAAGCAGGCGCTTTAGACTGCAGAACCATCTTGCCAGCCCCCCTAAACTGTTTTAATAAGCATATATCCTAACTTGAAAAAAAAACATGTTTTCTTTCATATTGGGTCCTTTATCCAGGAGCTTGGATGACTACAGCTATGGTGCTTTACTTTTGCTTTTAAAGACTTTCTTCAACATCAGAAAAGATATGCCAATAAAGAAGACAAAGTTATTGCTCAATTTTGTCCTTCATATCAGTAAAAGAAATGAGGGTGGGGCAATATGGTCAAGCTAACAGTACAGTCTTTACAAAGATGTAAAATGATATCTTTACTTCACGAATACTGACATCCAAGGATATTCTGTTGAAAATACATGGCAGCTGGGCACAGTAATCTGTGGTCCCCCATACTCAGGAGGCCTAGGCAAAAGGATTGCTTTAAGTGTAGAAGCCTGCCTGGGTAACATACAATACTTAAAAATAAAACAAAACAGGAGAGAAAAGGACTAAACAGTAAAAGTACTTTATTTTATTCTTTGCCTTACTGAGGAATGAACCCAGAGCCTCTCACACATATACTATATTCCTGAGCTGCATTCTCATCTCTCCTTGAAATATTTTTGAGATAGGGTCTCCCTAAGTTGTCTGGCTCACCTCTAACTTGCAACCTTTCTGCTTCAGCCTTTCAGACATCTGGGATTACAGTTTTAAGTCACTGCACACAACTTGTAAAAGCACTCATTAGAGATAAACTTCTAAGGAGTTACTGCTACAGAAAGGGATACAACACCCTTCACTCAGCCTCCTGCTGACAGATCAGCTCAAGAAGTGTTACTCCATCTCCCAAGGTAGTCTTTCTGTTCCGCAAAGACTTCCTTAACTGCTCCATAACCCTTTAAAGAGATACTTTTTACTGCTGTGAAATAAACTGGCCTCACTAAGAAAACTAGTAGTGGGCAGTTCAACTCATTTCCAGAAATGAGCAACTGCCAACATCAAGCAAAGACACACAAAGGTCGTACCTACAGTACATCTTTTAGCATGCTGGATAGTGGAGTTAACAGTCTATAAATAAATACTACAGGGAAAAATAATTGTCATGTCGTATGTGCCAAAATACCCATGCTCATATGTGTAAATAATTTTTTAAAAGAATAGTGCTACAGTCAAAGGATTATAAACTTTTGGTTAATATATCTTAAGAAATATCCTGACAAAAGGTCCTTTCTTGCTTTACCTGGAATACTGCCCTGTGATCTTCCACGACCTGCTCCTCCATTTCTACCATTTGTGACACAGCTTCATGGAAAGTAAACAACTGTGGAGAAACCTCTTCTTCCTGAAAATAGAATGTTTTAAGAGTTAAATAACTCTCAGTAGTTCAACCCAAACTTTAACACATGAGAATACATAGAATTTTCACTTTAGGCTTATTGCATAATCATAAAAAAAGCAATCCCTTGGAATAGACTTCGATTGTCCAAATATACATTCATCACAAGTTATAAGTAAAACGAAATATAGCATATAGCATTTCCTTCATATTATGTTGGTTTGACTTAAAATTTTCTGACTTTACATTAGCATGAAAGCAAAACGCATTCAGAAAACATACTGTGAATTCTGATCCTTTCTTGTCCTCCTCGTGATGCTGGACAACGCCTGTAAGCCACAGCCACAGGGAACATAACTGCTGCCATACAGTGTACTGTGATGCCCACTATCTATGCTGTTGGGCAGTCAGGTGCAGTGAATGTATTCCTGACCTAACAGTATTGTCAAGGTATGATGGGTTTATCAGCATGAAACCCGACTGTTTAGCTGAGAATCACACAGAGATGTTTCACACTCCTCACTTCTGTTGCAATGCAGTGGCTGGAGCCCAAGGCCTGCACTCTGAACTGCATTCCTAGTCCTTTTCAAAAATTCTTTTAAATTTTGAGGCAGAGTCTTGCCGAGTTTTACAGGCTCACCTCCTATTTCGCCTGTAGCTGGGATTACAGACATGGACTTCTGTGTCTAACAAATCTCTTTTCTTTCTTTTTTTTTTTTTGTTATTTATTTATTTATTTGTTTGTTTATTTGTTTATTTGTTTGTTTGCTTGTTGTGTTTGTTTGTTTATTTTTGTGGCTGGCTCAGCCTGCCCTGGTGGTGGCGCTGGCGCAGCATGTGGTGCCGAGGATCGAACCGCAGTCCCTGCAGTTGCCTGAGCCTTCCTACGCAGGCGCTTTAGACCACTGAACCATCTCGCCGGCCCCACAAATCTCTTTTCTTAAAAGAAATGTAAAGACAGTATTTTTAAGAGATGTTGCTCATGACAGTCACTATTAAATTAGTATTATGACGAATCAACTCACTAAATCTTATTTTATTTTTGTCTTGAGACAGGGTCTCGTTATGCAGTTCAGACTGGCCTTGAGCTCACTTTTGTAGCCCAGGCTGGTCTCGAACTCACACTGATCCTCCTGCCTCAGCCTCCCAAGTGCTGGGATTACAGGTGTGCGCCACCATGCCTGGCTCTTCTTACCAGTTCTTTTCTTTTCCTGTCTGTCTGTCTGTCTCTCTCTCTTTCTGAGATAGAGTGGCTCACTATGTTCTTCAGGTTATCCAAAAGCTCCTGAACTTCTGTACTCCAGTGATCCTTCTGCCTCAGCCTCTTGGATACTGTAGCTGATATTATAGGTATATGACACTGTTTCCAACAATTCCTAATAAAACTCTGAATTTTTCTTTTTTATTTTGAGATAAGTCTCTCCTATCTGAACTACCTACCTACACTTGACTTGAATTTGTGATCCTCCTGCCTCAGTCTCCTAGAGATCCAAGATTTTAAGTGTTACCACCATGTCTCACTCAGATATTTGAACTGACAAGTCATACTTCTATTTTGTCAACGACAGGAAACTAGTCTATGTATATGTGCCACACACATATATACTCATATATACAATATATGATTATTTTAGTCTTACATCAAGTCAAACTTTTCTGGCTTAACTTTGTTTTTGGAGTTTCCTTCCCAATCCAGTGTCTAAAGAATTATTTTCTCAAAATGTGGTGTTAGTGATGAAGACAACCATGCAGAAGTCAATTGCTTTCTAAAATATGCATAGAAAAGCACTACTTTTCTATTGGAACTGTCCTACTAAGGTGTTGTGAAACTGTCTCATTACTATTTCTTTTCATTAAAATTAATAAAAAAAATAACTACTATGAAGACAAAGAGAAGCACTACTTTTCAAATAAGACATGATTAGAAACAATCATAAATTTTAACTTACATAAAGTATTAAGTAGACATTTGGCTCTTTCATTCTTGAAAGTGTATATAATCAGAGTGACCTTCTCTGAGAAAACATGTATATGCTTTTTATCAGGAGGTGCTGGCATTTTCTCATATACTGTCTCTCTCTCTCTCTGACAAAAACACACTGAGCATGTGTCTACTCAGTTTTTCTCACAACCTCTCTGTCAATCCAAGATTTGATTCCTTTGCTTCAAGTTACTATGCAAGCTATTATTTTATATAGTCTACTATAAAAAGTGTCTATACATTTTTTCTTCTTCTGGAATTCTATGCACTTGAATACCCATTCACTTGTATTTAGTTTTATTTTTAGGGAAGGTCTCAGATGCTAGTCCATCTTCACCTCCTCTGGTTAAGATTTACCTTTCCAAGTATACACACACACATGCATAATATCTCAACTAATGCTGCACCATCTCAAGGGAAGTTCCCCGAAGATGGTAAAGTAATGCACTTTCTGAAACACGAAAGCAGTAAAAACTGATGATACTTAAAATCTTCAGATTACTCCTGATCACCTAGCCCATCTCTCCAAATTAAGGCTCTGCAAGACTCAATAAATGCAAGAATAAAATGTAAAACTATGCTGCAGAGAGTGTCTGTCTTACTCTGCTTTTGTGTATCTTTGTGAGAAACTGTATCTAGATACAACACAGAGATTACTTTGAGCATTCCAAGAATAGTTGGTCTCTTTCAAAACTTGTGCAATATGATACAATAGTTTGCTGTCTCCATGGTTTAAAATTGAGAATTGTTCCTTTCAATTAGGTTTCCTTGATCTTGGAGGCACTGAAATTTGGTGTGGCTGGGGGTAGGGGTGGAATACTGTCCTGTGCACTGCATTTAGTATTCAGCAGCATCCTAGGGCCCTGTCTACCAGATACAGAATCACCTCAGATCTGACAACCAACATGTCCACATCTGGGCGAGAACAGCTGCTTTCAGCCCAGCTTTAGTAGTAGACAGTGACATGGAACACCGTAACGAAAAGCGCCGTGTTCATTTGTCATTCTAGAATATTTTGGACTTTGAAGGTGGCAAGTTAAGTTTACTTGAAATACAATTTGGCTCTGGTACAAAAAATATCTATGTTTTAATCTGGCTTTGGCATTCACCATCTCTATAATCTTGGTCAAATTACTTAAACTCTTAGAGCATCAATTACAGAGTAAGAATTATAACACTTATTACATTAAACTATAAAGACTACATCAGAAAAATAAAGTGTTTACATACATATAGTACATATACAATATATATATATACACACACATATATATATATATATATATATATATATATATATATATATATATATATAAATAAGCAACTAGTAAAAGCTGCAAGTTTATTTATTTTTGTGGCCAGCTCAGCCCACACTGGGGGCGGGGCTGGCACAGCACGTAGTGCTGGGGATTGCACCTATGTGCATGACTAAGCTTATTTAAGCAGGAGCTTTAGACCGCTGAGCTATCTCACGGGACCAAAGCTGTAAGTTTATTTGAACACACTTCTTTTGTTTTTGTTCTTATTTTTTTTGTCTTTTGAGATAAGATTTTACTATGCAGTTCAGGCCAGCCTCAAACTCACAGCACTCCTCCTGCTTCAGCCTCCCAAGTGCTGGGATTATACGTGTGGGCCACTATGCTTAATTACTGCTTTTTTTTGGGGGGAGGGGGGGTAGGGTTTCACAAGCTGCCCTGAAACATACTATGTAGCCAGCACTGGCCTCAACTTATAACAATACTCCTGCATCAGTTTTCCAAGTGCTAGGATTACAGGCAAGCAGCACCACGCCTGGTTACATTTTTAAAATGGAAGTTAAACACTCACATAAATTACCTCTTACACATTGAAAGAAGACCTCTTGTATACAAGTGTGCATTATTTGTGCTCATATTTCTTTGTATTTTTCTGTCCTTATAGAGCTGGTATATATTTGAAAAAACAAATTTAAATTATAAAGTATACATATTTCAGACATAATAGAAAACAACTTGATTTAACAGATATTAGCATTTTGCTATGTTTAAATTTTAAATAGTTCACATACCCTTTTAATATGGATCACTACCAGGTGTACTGGCCTAGCTGTGACCCCAGCCCTTCGGATGCCAAGGCAGGAGGACTGCCCTTAGTTCAAGCCTAGCCTGTGTCACAATGAGTTCAAGGCCACCCTGAACAAAGTAAGACCTTGTCTCAAACAAACAAAAACAGAACAAAACACCTAGCATGTTTATGTCTATAGTTCTTTTCTTCTTCAAGATAGGGTCTCACTTTGTAGTTCAGGCTGGGCTTAAACTGGTACTAATTCTCCTGCCTCAGCCTCTCGAGTGCTGGGATTACAGGTATGCATTACCATGCCCAGTCCAGTTTATTCTCCTTAAACTTTACATAAGTTACATATATTATTCTTAAATTTGTTTTATCACTTATTAAAACTTTAATAGTTATGAAATCTGAAAATGTTCTGATCAGGAGGTTGGGAAACCATAGGAGACGGTCTGGGTACATGAGCCATATAAACAATGTCACTCCTGTTATAGTAAGAAAGCATCTTATTTACACAATACTTACATGAATAAGCAATGGCTACATTCCTATAAAAAATGCATAAAAACAGATGGTTGGCACAGGGCAGTTTGCTGATCTCTGATTTAGATGAATTTTCAATTAAGTTTTGCTACCAATAAACTAAAACTACATCAGTCACAACTATGACACTCACATTTTGTTCACAAAGAAGTTTTAGATCATCTCTCTGGGGGGAACTCCCCACACCCCACTGTGTCTCTAAATCATCTATCTGGTTTGGTTGATGGTGCATTATTGGGCGGACATCACCAGCGGCAGTTGGATCTACAGTCAGTTCTTTCACCCTATAAACAGATTGACAGGCATCTGAAATTAACAATCACTCATACATAGGAATAAGAGAACAATGACCTATTCAGTATAAGGCCATTCAATTAACAGGCCAGGACTGATGTCACCTTTAGAGGCAAAAATCTGTGGCAACATTAAGGGGATGTTTCGTTGTTCATTTACCTCAAGTGTAATCACTGTATGTAAGAATTTGCACAGTATGTAGGTTCAGAGTTTCAAAATGTTTTTGCAGTTACACTGTA
>PVKN010008318.1:0-25320 GCA_004027915.1 Capromys pilorides
TTTTAGGTCTCCCCAGCCCTCCATGAAGATGTTACAAGCAATGAAGTATAGAATAGTTATTACTTAATTTCCTTTCAAGTTTAAAATATTTCATATTTGTGTTCTGTGCGGTATTGGCCTCGTTCCCAGAGAGACATTCTGTTAAATGCATCCATTCTTCAAGATGCAGAGGTCTCAGTTATTGAAACATTTCTCTAGGAGGAACCAGAACCTGTGTTTTATGATGAGTACTCAAGGACTTCGTATAAACAACTCAGCTGCTTGCATCTGCCTTGAAGTCAGGTGATGCAGACAGCATCGCCCAAGGACTCCTGCTGTGTTTGTAATGTCAAAGAAACCTAGTGTGCCAAGTGCACTGATTAATAAGCAATGGAATAGTTACAGTCTGTGTCGTTAAGGAGCTTAGCATTACATGGAAAGCAACCAGACATTCTGGCGGAGATGGCACATGGGCTGTGCATTAGCCTAATGTTGAGCTGCTTCAAAAGACATTGGATACTCTCAGCTCCTTGTGTTATCACCGTTGAGCAGGGCATGAAACTGATGTGCAGGGTGGGTCAGGGCCTTGCCTAGGGCCAGTCACATCCTCTGAGTCCGCAGTGAAGGGATGAAAGTGAGGACTTTTAAGAGGAAGAACCAGGAGAACTGAGGGAGGATGGGAATACACATGGATCCAGTAAGAGCGGCTCTGCTAGTGTGGCCGTAGGCTGTGGGCTAAGGGCGGATATGTTAGTCAGAAAGGAACCATATTCCTCAAGTAGTTACATAGTTTTGCAAGTGCTGCCTGCCCATTGACCCTGACCTCTACTTTTGATCTCAGCTGCTGCCACTTCCGCAGGAGCCTTTGTAGTCATTGTGGTTGGTTAGCATTCACAGTCATTTTGTTTATATGTAGCATGAGCTTCCTAAACCCGGCACAGAAAGGGCCTCAGTCAGGCCTTGAGTTTAAAGGGCACTGTGTGGATCAGTGGAGAACAAGAGGCCAGGGGCCTCCTTTTTTTAGATTCTTTCAGCAAAGCTGATGTTTCAGTAGTTCAGTTAATAAAAGGGTTAGGGCTACTTTTTAGTAGTGGTGAACCACAAGTTAAGCTTGTTTTGTTTACCATTGGCAGACACTGAAACTGTTGTGCTTTTAGGTTGTACCCAGACCACTGGCTTAGCACATATTCCCCTGTGTCTTAGTTACTTTTCTCTCATTGCTGGGACAAATACTGGACATGCAAGCTTAGGGGAGGAAAGGTTTATTTAGCTCCCAGTTACTGGAGGTTTCATAATTTAAAGCAGCCTGAATTACATAGCAAGACCTTGAGACTACACCACCTTGTCCAGGATGGTTTGCTCCATAGCCCGGAGAGACCGCCGCCTGGGGCAGGGGGCGCTCTGACGGTGCGTGCTGTCGATTTAATGGTTCCTGCTTCTCTTGGCTACACCCCTCAATCCCAACCGTGGACCTCTGGCCCTGCCCCTCAGGCCTTGCACTTGACAGCCTCATGATTTACGTGAGGCTGGGGTGAGGGGCCAACTAGATACAAACCATAACACGCTATTTGGTCTTCTGTTCAACATCATTTTAATTTGTGTGCTTGGGGGACCTACTGTGGTCTTTTTGTGGCCTGTAACATTGTTTGTGGAACCCTAATCTGCTCTGTGGTGTAGTAACAGGTGATTAGGTTGCGAGGATTCCACCCATAATGGGATTGGTGCTTCCCATCCCAAAAGACCTGACTGCTGGAGGCTGTGCCATGTGAGGACGCAGAGGTACCTGCCACCTAGGAAAATGAGCCCTCACCAGACCCTGAATCTGCACTTAGCCTCCAGCGTTAGCAGCAGGAAGTTTCTGTTGCTTATAAATTTTCTGTTCTGTGGAATTTGTTAGCCTGGATACACTAGAGACAGTACCATAGTTAGAAATATGGAAAGTATAAATAAGCCTTCAATGCTTTCACAGCACATTAATCACATATTTAAAATTCAGCTAAACACGTTTGGTTAAAGACGTCATTGACTTGATTTTCATGCCCACTTCATGATAGAGACAGAGTGTGCATTTGATATAGTGTAAATATTTTGGTAGATATAGCTATTGTTCTGCGATTCCTGAAGTGTGACAGCCGGTAAACTTCTCATTCCCAGCTATGGACTTTAAAATGTTATTTCTCTCTGCTTTGCTTTGCTTTTTTGTTGCATGTAGATTTTAACCAGCAAGAACTTTAACTATCCAATGCTTATCTTCCAAGACTGGAAGTGAAGCATGTAAGTTTTGTTTTTTTAGGTTTTACTTATGTGCATGGATTCTTCTGAAGGAGAGAAAGAAAAAAATTAACTCCGCAGTTAAACTTCAGTTGCTTGAGTTGTGAAGCTTTGAGCCTTTTTTTTTTTTTTTTTTAAATGTTAAATCAAACTGGCCTCCTGTGGCCTGACTGCTCTCTCGCACAAAATTCAAGTCAGTTTGGTGGCTCGGTCATGCATAAAGTAAAGTGAGACTTAATTCAGTCATTGTTGCATGTTATGTTTACACATAGACAGGTTTGTACTTTTAACGTAAGAGCTGATTAAATTCCTGGTTGGGAGAGCTGATGTATAATTATTGAGTGTGTTAAATTAGTATCCAAGTACTTTCAGTTTTTTTCCCTAGTTTGCTTCTTATCTCTTACAGAATTTTGACAACAGAATATATCTTCATTAGATTACCCTAAACACTGAAAAGGCAGAATATTGTTTTTGTGCTCATGTGGCTATAATTTCACTGTAGGTGCTGGATTGGATTGAGAACCACGGAGAAGCATTTTTAAGCAAACACACAGGTGTGGGAAAATCTCTTCATCGTGCCAGAGCTTTACAGAAGCGTCATGAAGATTTCGAAGAAGTAGCACAGGTAAAAGAATGGCTTTCACCATTTTCTCCTCCAGATACCTGTGTGGCTGGTTTTGAGTATAGTTTTAACTACATTTGAGATGACTCAACCTTTGTTCAGTGTGTTTGAGGTGATTCAGTGAAATTGAACTCTCAGATTTCAGAGCGAAGTTATCATTGCCTTGGCACAGACCTTATTTAGTTAGCTGACCCTTTGTACAATGTAGCATTCTTGAAACAAATTTGTATTGGATTTTTTGTCATATTTGCTATACTAGTGTTTTAGTAGTTACTCATATTTCAATTCCTAGTCAGAGAATAGTCGTTCTTACGTTTCCATAGTTATGGGTGCAGCATCGGTCTCGTCCAGTCTGTTTGTGCACACTGAGGAAACGGGAGCCAGGAGTGCAGCATGTTCAGAGAACCAGCTCTGTGGAGCTTGAGTGTGGTTGTAACTTTTCTGGCCTGAAGCATCACACCTATGCTCATTCACACATAAAGGGAAGAAAAGTTGTTCTAAAAATGCTGTCTAAATGAGACAACTCCAAACTCAGACAAATTTCATTAAAACTGAAAGAGACTACAAAGTCTTAAAATGAGAGAAGTGACAAGACGACACATGTGGAAATGTCAGACATAGATTCTGAACAGCAGTGGAATGGAATCCTAGGGGAAGATAACTCTGACCCTTGAATTCTGCACCAGCAGAACTATAATTCAGCAGTGAGGAAAATCTGTAGACCAAGATGAAGAGAGTTTACTACTCAAACATTGTCAGAAAAGCAAAAGAATTTGCTTTAGGAAGGGAATAATGTAAAGTATCGAGTGCAGTTTAGACTCAAGAACACTGTATCACTAGCATCGAGAACAGTGCCTCACAAATGTTTAAGGACTCAGAAACACAGTATTTTTAAAATAAATGTAAGTAAGTTAACAAAAGGAAGTATGTGAAAAGGGCCAGTAGCAACAATAAGTAAAGAAACTGGTAAACATGCTTGGAGGTTAAAAGTGTGACCTTAGAAGTGGAATATGAATCTGAAGCCAGGCTGCACAACAGCAGACGGGAGTCTGCCCGTCCTCTGGTGATGGAAGGGAGCTCACAGGAGGCACTGTGCTTTTCTGTAGTCCGTTAGCCCAGGCCTGTCTGGAGCTGTTTTGAGCAAGCGCACAAAGTATAGAGATACCAGATAATATTTAAGGGAAAAGAAGTGCTGCAAACCAGGTAAGTAAAAACCAGGGGCAAAAATGACAAATAGACAAACAAAAACCAAACAGCAAAAAAAAAAAAAAACTGAGCAGAACAAAAAGCATGATAGAAGTCATAAAATAAGGTGTAGTAATTTGCCCAGAGTATCAGTAATTACAGTAAATGGAAAACAGTCTACTCGTTAAAAATGAGAAACATTCTCAGAGTGAACATCTTTTTAAAATTATCTATGCCATCTTCAAGGTTTACCTGAAGCATAAGTATCCCAGGGAATTTGAAAATGCAAACAGTATTAGGGAAAGATCTGGCAGGAAAATACTAACTGTAAGAAAATTGTGATTGGAATATTTTAAGACAAAATAGACCTAAAAGAATGGAAATGTTCTTAAAAATGAAGAAGACCTTCAATTATTAAAGAAAGAGCATTAATACACATCTAAAAATGTAAAATCAAACAAGACTAAGCAGGGCCATGTGTGTCGGTATATTTTATAAGATGAAGAGATCCATTACTAGTGTGAGAACTGAACTATGGGGCTGAGTTGTATGATAACACACAAACTGCATCTGTGGCTTATTCTATGGACATACCTTTAGAAAATTACCTTCTTAAATTGGGTACTGTGGCACAGGCCTGTAACTTCAGTTTCTTGGGGAGCTGGGTTAGGAGGGTCATGAGTTCCAGGCCAACCTGAGCAACAAGGCAGACCCAGTCTCAAAACACAAAGTTGCCTTCTTTATATGTCTGAATGTGCAGTTGCTATCTTTCCATTTCATTGATCCAAGAAATGACTAAGCAAAGACTGAGTCGCACAACCTCACCACTCACCGTCTGGCCACGTGGCAGCATTTCTCTTCCTTCCATTTCCTGTGGTCTCCCTACTCACGTGCTGGGAAGTATTTTTCTGTCTTCTTGTAGGAGAACAAATATGAGAAATATACTCCTATCTCTCCTTTATGTTTTCATGTGCTAACTACTGCTGCAATTAACTGTGGTTTGAAATGCAAAAGCTGGATCGCGTGAGCAAAGATCTCTGGCTCTAAAACATGTAAGAGGCAGAAGTACAAATACCTGAGTTCTAGAAGTTGAGAGTCTTAGTGGAGTAATGTATTTGCACAGGTCTGTCCACTGGGATGGGCTTGCCTCTTCCTCTCCTTTCCTCAGCATTCCCAGTGTGAAGACACAGAGCCTATGGCCTGTTCTCATGTGAGTCTGTCATTGCAGCTGGCCATTCTCCCTCAGTCCTTGGTTCTATCCATTCCACATCTAGAATGTCACCTCAAGCTCATGTCACCAGGGTAAACTTCCTGCTCACTTCTAAGACAGTCATCATAGCTGTCCACACAAGTTCTTAGGGTCGACAAGAGTGGGAGAACTTCTCTTTTAGGTGTACACATTTGTGCTGCAGTGTTTCTAGGGCCAGCAAGGGGTTGAAGTAGCATCTGTGCCGTGGTGTGTCTCCAACTTGGTTGCACCTTCCAGCTGAATTTCAGTCTTTGCTTGTCATGTTTTGCTGCTGGTCCCTGAGATTCCAGAGGTACTTCTCTTCCCCAGATTGAGAAAATGCTTCAGTCCAGATCTGATTGTGTGTAAGTTTGATCATGTTGCTGAGAGCTATCCCCACTTTTCCTCCCTCTACTTTGTAAATAATTGTTATGCTGACTGTTCCAGCAGACCACAGAGAAGGGGCAAGGAGGCAGCAGGTAGCCACAGATCTCCTGAACAGGCCTGGCTGTTGTTAGATGTGTAAGCCCTGATATCTTAAGCCAAGATGTGAAAATGTACAGAATTATTCGGGAAGTGGGGATGGAGGGAGGAAGTGGGAGGGGAGGGGAAGAGAGGAAAAGAGATGGGAGAAGAGGGAGAAGAGAAGGGAAGGGAAGGGAAGGGAAGGGAAGAGGGGAGAGGCAGACATGGCATCAACAGGAGGGGCTTCAGGGCAGCAGAGCAGCCATGGAGCCAGCCTTTCAGGACTGGGGAGCCACTTGCATGTGACTAGTCCCTCCTCTTTGAGCCCCTATCCTTTGGCAGCCCTCCATCGGTATGGGCTCAGGCTGCCCCTGCCATGTGGGTCCACCTGTTCTCCTACTCTTGGCTTAGCTTTCCTCTCCTGTGCCCCTCCAGTTCCGCTACAGTGCTAGTCCTTAAGCAGTGGTCCGTCTTTAGCATCTTCTTCTCTGTTTTCTTCCTCCCCTTCCCTCTCCCTCCCCTCCCTGCCTCTCCCCCCCTTCTGCTAAGGAAGGTCATGTACTTCTGCTGTATACTTGAGATACCAGTTGGTTTCAGGAGAATGCTGCCGCTGTGCTCTTCTTCCTAGTCGCCCAGTGTCCAGCTTTAGGTCTGGTGATGGAGCTACAATAAGCAGACATGCAGGGATTTGCTTAGAGTGCACATTCAGTGACTGTCAAGTGCTTAACTTCACAAATTTCCCCTTGTCCTGGTTGCGAGTGTCACCGTGCTACTCATGCAGTCCACAGATGTGCACTGACCTGTTGTGTGACAAGCATGAGTCATTAGTAGGGAACAGAACAGCCCTCAGATCTGGTACATGCCAGCTCTGGTGCATGTGGGAAGGTTGTAGCACAGAAGACTCTTCATACCCATAGCAGGCTCGTTCTGAAGGGCATCTGCCCCACACCTGACGTAGATGGCTGCACTGAGGGAGGGAGAGGCTGCTGTGACATACGGTGGGCACAGGGCTTTGAGACCTGAGGCAGGACCCCTGCCACCCATTTCTTGAAGAACTTGGATAGCATTTTCAGCAGAAGAGAATGTGACTGCTGCGTGGCTCCTAGGAGCCTAGTTTGTGATGGCCATGTGCAGTGGATGTGATCTCGACAGACCCTTGGAATCCAAGTGCACTGTCCCTGTGTACACAGGTTCCTGCACCAGGAGCTCTGGCTCCTCCCTGAGAACAGAGTGGCTTAGGTCTCACTCCAGAACAGGATGAAGCGAGGGACCTGCACCAGCTGTACTTGCCTGCCTTTTTCCTTTTTTTTTCTTTTTTTTTTTTATGAAGGCAAATTGTAATTAAAGTTTATATTTTCAATTTAGACAGCATAGACTATGGAAATGTCTTTAAAATAGGAACAGAGGGATCTTTAGTGCTTAACGAAGAGCCTTATTTCATTTTCCTAAATATATTCACACAGGTAAAACTCCAGAAAAAAATTCCTTTTCATAGTTAAGTGTAAGGTTTGTGAGTTTGTTTCTTGGAATCTTGTGTATGTGCCAGGACTTGAACTCAGGACCTTGTACTTGTCAGGCAGGCACTGTGCCACTGACTGAGTCGTATCCCTAGCCCACCAATTTATTTAATAAAAAAATTCCTGTAGAAGACTTTAAATCAGTGACTTGTGACATGAAGTAACATAGTGGATTAAAAAAAAAGGAAGTAAGTGTACATCTTGGTTGAGTTCACTGGAACTAGTAAATATAGATTTGTTACACAGACCAGCTCTGGGTTCTGTGAAGGGCCGGCAGTGAGCTTCATGCTTCTGTGGAGGAAGCGGGTGGTCTGGGCCACTCTCAAGTCACCGCCTTGCATAATGGCTGGGCCCCCTCCCGAAGCATGTGATCACCTCTGTGTGCAGTTTTATGGAGCCAAGAACCTCTTTGTTTACCTATTTTGTGCAGCCATAGCAAGTAGAGCTAACCTGTTGAGTGCGTTCGTGCCGAGTGCTTCATAGTGTGTGGTGTCACAGCCTTAGCCTGTTGTCACGTATTCATGGAAAAGAAATTCACATGCTTTCTGCCTGAAACTTTTTGCAGTACTCTTACAGTTGCCCAAGTCAGTGTGCTTCTGTAAACTTAAAAGGCTGTGATTACAGTGGCCAGAGAATGCCAGCTCAAGGGCACGGCTGGTTGTGAGCGCACAGGTGTACCAATAACCCTTTCTGTAGGTACCATAGGTACCATTCTGTGAGGGACTGTGTGGCTTCTTACTGCTTACGTTCCAAAAGCGTCACCTGTCATAAGCTTGTTCTTTGTGAAGCCATTTGTACTGACAACTTCTTATACGTTATGTGCCATGTCTTTATGGATACAAGTTATTTAGGAGAGCAGGGGATCTGCTGCAGAAGACAGGCAGTCATCTCCATGCGCTCACGCATCGGTGCTGGGGAATGCGATACCCAGCACATGTGGACGTACAGGATGCTGCCGCCTTTCAGCATGCCCTGAATTTATGCTTTCATGCAATAGGCTGCTAGGGAGTTTAGCTCTTAATGTAAAATATCTTTGTTTTTTCGGTCTTTTAAAGTAATAGAGGAAGATTTAGGGCAGCTTTGCTAGCAAGAATTCCTTTTAGGAGCCAGGGAGATAGCTCTGTGGCACAAGAGCCTGCCTGGCAAGTGCAAGCTCATGAATTTGAACCCTGATCCCGCCAAAACAAAAAAAAACAAACAAACAAAAAAAATCCCTTTAAGTTGGCATGTGTTTACAAACTGTTAAATCTCAGTCAATCCCTCCCCCCTCCCCATTAAATTATCTAAAACTTAAGGACTCCACGGCTTCTGATTGTGTGATCCTCTATAAGTTACTCATTCTCTGAGGTGGTCTTCTGTCTGTGAGGTGGGACCCTCCTATCCTCACAGGATGCTAGGAGGGGAGATATTTTAAAATGCCTGGCACCCAGTATGTGTTCCTAGTGCCAAGACCCTGGCCTAGAGCATTGGATCGTTCGTGTTACTCATGTTTGTGGATGATCATCTCTAGACATGCCCGGATTCAGCACTTGTTCTAGAGGTAAAAGCTGGTTTTTAAAACTCTGTCTCTGTCCCTCTTATAGATACACACAAGCATATACCTGCATGTTTTAAATATTTTTGCAGAACAATTTTAAGATGTTGAGGATATTACAGACAGTCCCTTATCTTGACCCCAATTTCCCCTATTAATATCCTTAGTATGGTACATTCGCTAGAACTGGTGAGCCCGTTCCAGTATATTGTTGTGATTGCTCCCTGTTCTGTTCATGTTTCCTTAATTTCCCCATAATAACCCTTTGCTATTCCAGGATTTCCTTCCGACCACCTTAGTTGTCTGTTCTCTTTGGCTTCTCTTGGTTCCAGCAGTTTCTTAAGTTGTTTTTGATTGTTGTCAATAACATCCTCATCATCACGACATTATTCTAGTGTATAACACAGAGGAAGAAGGCCACTTTCTCTGCAGAGCTGCTCTCTGTAGTGGCTGAATTAACTCCTTCCTCTCTGATTCAGGCACTGCTGTGAGGGAAACCTGCCCTCAGCCACAGATGCCAGTGCCAAGCCCTGTGGTGCCTCTGCTGTAACCACACTTCTCCCACTGCTCTCGGATTGTGATGTTTTAAAGATGCCATTGATCATAGTGCATGGAGGGCTTCTCATGCCAAACTTGGTACATAGCCTGCCACATGGTCCTGAGGAGACGCAGAGGCCTGGAGCTGCACAGGACAGAGTAGACACGTCGCTTCTCCTTGCACCAGTGTGATGGACATTTCTACAGCTTGGTGTGCTGCCGCAACTTATTATTTGGGCAGTTTTCCTACTTCATGCGCTAATTACTACAGCTTAGCATCCCAGTATGTCATGTTAAAGGGTCTAGAAAACCCTTTTTGCTTTTAGTTTCTGTACTTAGATTGGCAACTGATTTCTCATCATTTGAAATAGCTTAAACCTAAAGAATATGCAAATACGCACATATGCATTTCACAGATCTGGCCAGAGTTAGTAAAAGTTTTTTTATGTGTTGTGGCTTTTTTTTTTTTTTTTCAATTTGGTAGAAGTGTAGTTAGAATTTATTTTTTAAATTTTTATTTATTAGTAAATGCTTATGATACATAGTGACTAATTTCATGTAGTCATTGGGCACATTTACACAACACATCTTTACTCTTTTTTTATGTACCCTTCCCTTTCTACCTTCCTGCCTCCTTCATTTCCTGGTCCCCTTTCCATTTGCAAATCTCCCTGTTTCCATTTTTATCCTTTATTTTGCTCTTTACCTTATTTATACTTTAGATTTCTCATGAGAAAAACCATATAGTATTTAAGCATTATGTAGTAAATTTTAAGGGCCTCTTTGACATCTGAGCTCACTTTTAAAGAGTTTTTAAGGATCTGTTATAGTACAGATTATTATCCTAAAATTTCCAAAACATTCTTTGAGACTTTGGATAGTACCAAATAAAGTCTACTGTGGATGGTTTTCCAGATTGACAGGGAGGAGACCTTGCCCCACGGCAGTGTGTAAATAGGGCCCACTGTTCGAGAACCGTGTACTGAACAACGTGTCAAGTAGGTGTAATCATAGGTTGGAGCGAAACAGACCCAGGTGTGGAGCTGGTTTACACCACCCACCAACTTTGTCCTCGGAGGACACTTGCTCTTTTTCAGGCCTCATTTATGTCCTCCCCCCTGGAAAATGGACTGTGGTGAGAGGACACAGTATGTGGCACACTGTGGTGGGGTGGCTCAGCTGTGGGAGGTAAGAGCTGACAACTGCTGGTTCTCTGTAGACTGTACTTCTCAGCTGCATCCTGGTGGGCTGCTCTCACCCACTATCCCATGCCACTGGAGCTACTCTGTAGCTGTGTCTCCGTACCGACACTGTATACCAGAAACTTTTGCCAAACTTGCACTAAATTTGAAAGCTTAACATAAAGAAATCTCCTGAATCATTTGCCTCAGTGCTTTCCCTACCAAGAACAGACATTTTACTATCCAACCTTAATGCCGCTATCAAAATTGGAAATCTAGCATCAGTTCACCTTACGTCCTTTAAAGCAGAAGGCCCCCACTCAGTGTCATCTATGCATTTCATTGTCATGCCTCTGAGGGTACTCGAGCCGTAGTGGTTCTTGGATTTTTATCTTGGCTTTTTTCAATCTCATCCCATAATTTGGAAAATGTTCCTTGTGTGAGGTTTGATGTTTCATCATTGTTGGATTCGAGGGATGCTTGAGTAGTGGTATCACAGCAGTGATGCTTCCTCCTCAGTAGCTCATCAGTTGGTGCATGATTTTAATTTGTCCTCTTACACAGAGTGTTCTCTTTGTGCTCAGGCAAGGTGGCATCTGCAGGGCTTCTCATCCTGAAAGTTATTCCTTCCTCCTGTGAAATTAGTAAGTGCATTGTGGGGAGGTGCTTTTCACGTCTGTAAATATAGTGGTACCTCAGTTCACAAACTTAAGTCCTTCCATTATTTTGGTCATGAACAGAATCAGATTTCCCCATCAGGTTCACTGTAATGCCTTGATTCTGTTCACTAACCATTCAGTTCTCAACCAAAATTGTGAAATGGATTAAGTTCTTAAACCAAGGTACCACTGTGTTGTTTCTTTCCCATTGTTGCTTCTTTGTGTTGTCATGGCCTGTGGTATCCACATTGTATTCAGCAGCAGCAACTCTGTGACATCACCGTTGATCTTGATGCTCCCGTCGTGCATTCACTAAGCTGGCCAACAGGAACCTCCTTATCTGACTTCAGTACCCTGATTTGGCCACCCTTGGCTTTGGACACTTCTTTAGTTTTGGGTTCAGTCAGATGATTCAGACTTGTGTTTACTTTATGTAGTGTAACCCTGCAGTCAGTTACTTCTCCAAGGAGTCCTGGTTCCCCACAGAGGAGAATGAGGATTAGAAGCACAGATCTGGTACTAAGGTTGTTTGCTACTATTGGGCTCCTGCTGAGAGGAAGAAAGAAAATGAATGTGTGGGGCACACACTGGTACATGTGCACATCTGTGTTGGAAAGTTCCATATTCTACTGGAGACCTCCAGTTCTACCCCATTTGCCAGGAAAGGGTTAACTCAGCTTTTCTTTATTGATTACCCCTAACATATTGATTAAGTGTGTTAGTCCCTCTGGATGTAACCAGCCTCCCAACTTGGAAGCCGTTGCTTCCCCAGAAGGAGGCCTCTATGTTCGGAGGTTGTTTGTCTGTGAAACATTCATGTGCTCATGTCTTGAGGCTTAGTGTGCTGATGTTGGAGGTGGGACCTTTAACGAGTAGAGCCTGGTGGGAGGACCCTAAACTAATGGAGCATGCTCTTAGCAGGAATCTGGGAGCCCACTGTTTCTCTGGTTTACTGTTTTAAGATGCAGTCTCCTTCCACGTATGGGCCTGTCCTTGTGATACTACCTGAGCTAGCCTTGCAGTCACCAAAACTAAACTAAATAAGCCTTACATAGTATTAACCTGGCTTCAGTATTTTTGCAGTATTAATGCAAAACAGCATAAGACAGAAAATTGATCCTGAATAGTGACCCAGCAACAACAAATACTTAAAAATGTGAAAGTATTGTTGGAATTGGGTTATAGGCTAAGAGTGGAGGGGAAGGTTAAAAGCCTAGATCTGTCCATGGAGCCTTCCAGGTAACTGTTAAGGACTCAGAAGACAGCAGTTTTGTGAACCAATCCTCAGTGACAGTGAGGATTCCATTGGAAATTGAACAAAATACCACCTTTGTTACATTGAGTAAAGAACCTGGCTACATAGTGCCCATGATCTAAGCAGCTACAGAAGACGGAAGATGAACAGTGCAGGACCAGTGAGGCTGTGCATCCACTTCCTAAAGAAATGAACAGAAATTATAATCCTCAAGACAGTGAGATAAGTGCCCTGGGGCATCTCAGAAATGCCCACACCCCCCTCATAGGCCCAGATTCTCCGGGGCATAGTTGTCTCCTGCAGCCTTGGGGTGTTCTGACGAATGGGTTCGCTGCCTGAGCCCTTGGCTGCCTTGGGATTCTGGCTTTCTCCAGAAGTGCTCTGCAGCCACTGAGCCACGATTCCCACAGGCCCATGTGTAGCTCCTGCTGGTGTAGGCCTTAGCAGCCACCGAGAACACAAGAGTTGGGGGTGAGTGTGGCTTCGTGGATTTCAAAGGAAGGCCTCACCTCTGAGTTGTGAACCAGCCAGCAACAGTCCACAGATAGCCTGCCTCTGCTTCAGAAACAAGGGCTGTGCCGTGAGGCTCAAAGTTTAACAGTCTAAAACAAGGCTGAGCAAGGTTGCTGATAGAAATGCAGAGGACTGCAGTCCTGTCTTCCCACGAGTATGTCACAGAGTCAGCTCTGAAGAGAGTGGCCACTGGGTGACACCTTTTGGACTGTGCAGCTGGAGCTGCACCAAGGACTCCAGGAAGGCAGGGCAACTAGCTGCACTCACGCTGTGCCTACCCAGGAAAGCTCCAGGGCCAGTGTGCAGCAGCAGAGCGGCCGAGTGGCCGTGCACGCCGGGCTGCCCACTTTCACTACAGCATTCACAGGAGGGAGCTGCAGTCCGCAGCTTTGAGAGCTGATGGACGCACTGTGGTTTCTAGAAGCCAATACTTTGGGTGCTCGCTCTTTCTCTTTGTGTCTCTTTTGGAATAGAAGTGTTGACCCGGTGCCCATCTACCAGTATATCTTAGTAGTAGACACCCAGTTTGTTAAAATTTTTATTTTTATTTGTACTTTGGGCTCACAACAGTTTGCTTTGAGTCTAAAATGAGACTTCAGGTTACTGAGTTAATCCATAGATTTGATTTAACGTCAAAAATGAGTTGAGGCATTGAAATTGTTGGGCATTGCATGATTCTGTTTTGCTTTGTGAAAAGGACATCAGCCTTAGGGACCAGCAGCCAAATGGTGTGATGTGGATATGGTTTTAGAGTGTTGCCTCAAAAGTACTTGAGGACTTAGGTCCCAGCATGAGGCATTAAGAGTGGAAGCTTTATCGGACTGGTGCTTCGAGCTGGGCGTTTGGGCGTAATTAGGAGTAGAAAAGGTGGTTAGTGTGGAGCGCTCATGACTGACTCTTGGTAGCTTTGTAAGAAGAGTGAGCAACACCTTCACTCTCCTTGTCTCCCTCGCCTTGTGACGCCCTGTGTGCTTCACCAGGAAGAAAGCCATCACTAGTTGAGACAGCCAGGCCTTGGGCCTCTGGCCCTAAGAGCCCACGTGGTATTGTGTTGCTGGCAGAAGTTACCCTCCTGGCCCCTGCGCAGAGCCTCGTTCCCTGTGCAGTCCCATCGTACTGCGGGGACAGCTTTCTCAGCCTCCTAAGGCTCTCTCACCTTGGGCACTCCTGCCCTCTGGAACTCACGTGCTCTGCTCAGCTTTAGACCGTAGTTGCTGGGAGAAGGGTGAAGAAGGGCTTAGATGTTTTCACTCAGATGTTTTTCCTGGGAAATGGCAGACCACTTGTCTTGGTTTTCTTGGAGCCTTAATGCTGCTCTGTCACTGTGCTGATGTCTGGTCTCTTGGGGAGGGGACACCTGTATAGTTTTCAGGAACAGTCTTGCGACTGAAGAGCCTGAGTAGGCTTGGACCTACAGAGTAGCAGAATAATTTTCACACTATTTCTTGTACGTATTTAGCTCTTTAAGAATTCAGCTGTTTTATAGCCATCATTTCCTTTTTCTGAAAAAATGTATTAAAAAAGTAGAAAAAAGATAAGCACAGATTTACCAGTAAGTAGAACAATGTGAAAAGACACATCAGTGTGTGCTTATTTGTAACTTAAAACTTAGACTTGGGAATTGTCATAAACTAATGCACCAAAAGACACAGAACTGGAGTGGGGCCAGGGAAATAGCTCAGTAGAATAAGCACTTGCCTTGCAAGCCAAGGGCCTGAGTTCAATCCCTAGTCCCGTAAAAAAAAAAAAAAAAAAAAAGACACAACTGGAATTCACCACTGTGCCACAGAGTTGAGGGAAAAGTGAAGCAAGCACTTGTGGCTGTGGGTTATTTCCTGGCTCCACCTTAATAAAACTGAAGGCACCCACTTTCTGAGTCATGAGACAGCCGGCAGCTGCCCACAGATAGCCTGACCCTGTTTAGCTGCAAGGGCTTTGCTATAACAGCCTAAAATGATACTGGAAGAGATTGCTGATAGAAATGTATAAAATTCCTAAAAGTCACTGCTCTGCATCATATTTTTCTGTTTGAATGAGGTAAATACCCAGGTGTATCATTAACTGACTGAGTTGCTATTTGTTACGATGCCCAGCATGGCCGGTTGCCTTTTCTTCATTCTGTTTCTCTGGGCCTTCTCTTGTGCAGAACACATACACCAATGCAGATAAGTTGCTAGAAGCAGCGGAGCAGCTGGCTCAGACTGGTGAATGCGACCCGGAAGAGATTTATCAGGCTGCCCATCAGCTCGAAGACCGGATACAAGATTTTGTTCGGCGCGTTGAGCAGCGAAAGATTCTACTAGACATGTCAGTGTCCTTTCACACCCACGTGAAAGAGGTAAGAGATCAGGAGAAAAGTATAATCCACATCGTTAAGCATGTTGGAATTTGAATTTGGTCAAAATGTGCCAGTGCACGAAAGGCAGAAAGGTGTGAGTCGTGCCCTACCACGGGTATCCGCGTAGGGAGGGAGTGAGCCGCCCTTGGTGCTGGCCTCCTTTGTCATGTGAGTGCACGTGTGCCTTTGCTGAGAGTGTCTGTGAGAGGGGAGTGGCAGGGGAGCTGGGGAACAGAGAGAATAGGAAGCTGAAGGTGACCCCTTCAGCTTCAGAGGTGCATGTCCATGGAGCAAAAACAGGGCTGCATGTTGTGGACAGACGCGCAGGTTTTCTGCCGTGTGTAGCCTGTCAGGTGGCGGAAGTTATGGTTGCCTTCTGGTTTTGTCAGGCTGCTCTCAATGTGAACAAAAACAAATATTGCATCATCTTGGACTTCAGTGTACCATGGCCACTCTCGTTAGTATGCTTATTAGTAAGTTACATACTGTATGAAGAGATATGTGGTTTGAACCCTAAAAAATAAGTAGGTCCCAATCATACCTACATATATGTGTGTGTAGAGTTGTATATACTGTTCTCGATAGAACTGTAAAGTTACGTTAAAGGAACTACTGTGTAGCTTTTGACACAGAAGTATTTATAATAAAAGCTTAGCTTTTTCAGGCTTGTTACAAATTGAGTTCGTCAGTTTACTGTATCTTTTCTTTTTGGAGGCACATTCTGTATTTCACAGAAGGACCTTTACAAAGTATAGTGATCATTACTGGCTCTTTGTAAGTTGGAAATTTATAAAGGCGCTTTGGGGAATTTGGGATTAGAAGAGCAGCGCACTTTGCAACTTTCTCTGCTCCTACTAATGCTGTAACTAGAAAGGACTTCAGATACTTGCTAAGAGACTGTTTTTCTCCATGGATACATAACAAGTGTACATTCTTCTTGGACAGTTTCTGGTTTGGATGCGCAGGTCACTGGACAGTGACTTCTTCACTCAGCTCTGGCCATGGTGTCGCTGTCACCTCTGTTTCCCCTGCTCCCCTGCAACACTGCGCTTCAGGGTGGTTTTCTGAGGCACAACGCTGCTGGAGGATATCTCCCGTCCTGCACCATTAATGACTACTTTTTATCAAGGGAACACCCTCCAGTGCTTCCTCAGCCTGGTGACCTGGATCATACTTCTCCTGGCTGCTCTTGGCTGTCTGTTCTCTTCCAGTCCCCTCCCCCACCCCCATCTGTGACACTCAGGCAGCTTTGAGGCCAGGACTTGCTGCCTCCTCTGCCCTAGACAAGTGGTTCTTCTTTACACCATCTAGACTCTGCATAGGCCTGTCACAGCACTTGTCGTGTTGCCTTAGGATTGTGGTGTTTTGCTGTTTCCCAGTAGTGTAATCTGTTCATATCTCTTTATTGTATGCATTTGCACACCCTGGCTAAGAAGGAAGAAAGGGGTTACAGGTGGTCGGCTTGCTGCTAACAGAGAAAGCCGGACCAGGACACTGAAGAGCCTGGACTACCTGAGGGCAAGACTTCCAAGCACAGGTTCAGTCTTTCAGTCCTGCCTTTGGACCTTAGGAGGCCTTGTTGCTCTGGACAGCTCCGATGCTGTGGAGAGGCAGGAGGGACAGCAGGCAGCCTGGCAGCCACACGCAGGAGGAGTTGGCAGCAAAACAGGCGGACAAGAAGCCTCCGACCTATAGTCCAAGATACTTGGCTGTGCCATGCACCTGGCAGTGTTCTTTAACAACTCAGCAGTCCGAGGTAGACAGAGCGTCCTTCCTAAAGTGCTGTCTGTGATTTAGGTCTTTTCATTCACCATGTCATGGCTTTCACAAAGCTGACGCTGAAAGGCAGCCGAGAGATCATTTTGTGGAAGTTGTTCTCCAGAGACAGTTTCAGTTCTTGTGCTTTGTAGCGGCAGCAGCACCAACATTTTGAAAACCCATATAATGAAACAGTGGCAGGTGGCAGACCATGAGCAGTCTGTACGCCACTGATGGTACACTCTAGGGACTTCTTGTATGTGCAAATCTGCAGACCAAGGAGACCTTAAATCTGTACGGAAGGTTAAGTGCTGTGTGTTCACAGGTCGAGGATTGTTAGTGCATCTGTCCTCACCTTTTCAGAGCAGAGACCATCACCCTGCCACAAAGAAACTGCCAAGTTTCCCGTCTGCCTCCTCGTGCGGGTGCACCTGAAGGGGCGGGGCCGGAGGGTGAACTGGCGGCCTGCCGGGGTGAGGGGTAGCAGGAGGTGCGCGTGTGCACACAAGTGGAGGACAGCTGCGCGCCCGCTCTCCCTGAGCTTCGACCTCGCCAGCTCCTTCTCTCCTCATTTCCACTCCAGCCACTTGCTTGGGGTATTTATCTTTCCTTGACTAGCCCCAGAACTGCCTCTGTCCTTCCTTTCTGCTACACAGAAGCCCTAAAACATCAAGAATACCCCATAGTTTTTATGCAAGAAGAGTGGCTCTTTTAGTTGTCGTATATTGAAACACAGTTGCTAAAAGATACATTATCTGAATCCGTTCACAAGCAGATTGTACATGTAAAATCACATATACTAAGGAATTAGTTTAAATGCTGCAAGCATGCACTAATAAAAAATAAAAACCAAAAATATTACATAGAGAAAAGTAGGAACAAGCTCTCCTTTTATTTAGGCAAGCCTATGAAGCTTTTTATTTGTTACCTGTGAAAAGCTCTTGTGAGGGGCCAGTTCCCCTTCCTAGCTGTAATGTTCTGTAGTGATTCTGTTTCTTGCTGATTTGGAGCATGATGTCACCAGCTTGGGGACAGGCAGTGGCTGTCTAGAGAAGTGATTATAGAGCAACTTAATTTAGAAGGAGCCAAGCCCAGGCATTGTGACGGAAGGCTAACCAACTGCAAACTCACCAGAGAATGGACTGGTGGGAGGGAGGCTAGGGGGCAGCCTGGTAGCCGACTGAGACCTCTGGCTCTGACCGGCCTGCCTTGTAGACAGCAGAGAGGACAGCTACTGCTGGAAATCCAGGAAAGGCCATGTTTCCACATAGAGGAAAATAGCTTGAAGCTAGGTGTTAGGTGCAGCAGGCAGTTGGTAGTGATTTCAGCCGGAGCTTCCCCTCAACTCCACATTCGAAAACGTTACCTCCAGGGCCTTCTTGCTCTGAAAGAGGAATGAGGTGCTTTGCCTCCTTCCAGAAGGCTTCAAAACTGGTACTTCCTCCTCCCCGCCTCCCTTTTTTTTTCTCTGCCTTAGTGTGTCAGAGCTTCTTGCTTTTTGGGCCTCTGTGTTTCGTTCTGGCCTCTCAGTCTTGCATCCTCTTCAGTGTTGCTTTTCAGCTCCCGTCACTTCTAATCTTCCATGTTTTCCCTTTGTTACCGACCTGCTTTTCTGTGGAATGCATGTTTTGATTCTTTATTTAGTCGCACACTCTTCTACTCATTCATTCCAAAGTGTCTGAAGAGTGGCACCAGAATGAACAGCCAAAGACATGAAGCATGTCAGCCTCCTGTGTGCCTGCGTCTTAGACTTTGACTTTCTTGAAGCCCATGTCTCCTTACCTTTCCTGCTTGGCACCCCACTGCCCAGACTTGGATGCTCAGCACAAATCATTCCTGTCTTTTTCCTTCTAGCTCATGCTTTAGAAAGTGAATAGTAGACTGACTGCTTGAATAGTTTTATTTTCAAATATAGTAAAAGCATAACTTTTCATCTATACATACTCCTTCAACTTTATCCCCCAAATTAATTCCTGACTTAATCGATAACTACTTTGAAGTTTGGAGGTCATTTGAGGCAACCTGGTGGTGACATCTAGCTCTGGGCCAGAGCTTGAATTCGATGGAATTGTTTCTGTAATTGACTCAGTAGCCGTGCATTGAGTTTTGTCCTCAGAAGCCATGTTTCCCGGAGAGATTGTTCCCCCTTGAATCAGGCTGCTGTTCTCTCTGGGTGAAGTAAAGAAGCCTCTTAGTGCTGCTTCTGCAAACTTATGCTGAACTGGGACAAGTTTTTGTTTTGAGTTATGCCTAGGAAAAGAGAACCTTTCATTTTATTCAGAAGTCAAAGAGAAAGGCCTCCCAGCCACTTGGAGATAGTCTTTTTCTTCTGGTCACAGCCTGTTTTCATTTTTGTGCCGAGCAGTTAAGCATCCAGCCTGCCTTCTTTATGCTTGCTCAGTTTCCCCAGGACAGAGGGCAGGTGCCTTGCACAGGCCGGGCAGGCTGCTCAGGAGTGGGGCTCTCCTGGTTCCTGGCTGTGCAGGCAGAGCTCGTTCAGCTGCTTCGCTCCTCTCTGTCTGCACTGAGTTTGCTCCAGAGTATACTGACAGCGTGCCCAGGGCGCTCTCGAGCAGCTGCTGCAGAGGGGCCCCAAGTTCTCCTAGTGAAACTAGAGGACCCACTGGCCTCTGGTGGTTAAACTAAGACAGAAAAACCTGCCTGAAGGTACACCGCACTCATGGTGTGCATCACCAAGATGGAGGCTCCTGATGATAGGTGCTGATAATGACTTGTGCATGTGTTCGATGCAGTTTTATCAAGTGCAGTTCATGTGAACACCACCACTTTTCAACATACAGATCCCACAGAATTGTCCGGTCACCAGAAAGCCCTCCCATGTACCCTCTTAGACAGAGCTAAGTCCAATTCCCACCTCATCTGCAACCCCTGAGACCCTGCTATGCTCTATCTTATTTTTAAAAAGATCGTTCTTAGGAGAAAGGGATCAAGAGATGGAAGGAATGGGGGAGGAGAGGCATAAGGGGTGGAGAGGAGCTGGGGTGTGTTACACATGGAAACATGTTCTGTAGATGTGAGCCCCCAGAAAGGGAAGCAGATGAAGGGTTGGGGGAAGGGAAGGAAGCGAAAGGGGCTGCAAAGGGGAGTTAGGATATGCAGGTGTGCTGTGCACACAGACCAACTCCACGCAAGGGATGGAAACGCTGTGGACTGCGTGCATATGCCAATAATCTAAAATGTAAGAAATACGGAGAAGAGGCTGGGAAGGGAAAGAAGAGTAAGGTATGCTTGAAACAGAAACAAAACTTAAGTTGTTTCACCAAAATAAATAAATAAATATATTTCTTAAGAATTGCATAAGCCAGGCATGGTGGAGCACACCTGTAGTCCCCATACATGGAAGACTGAGGCGGGAGGATAGTCACAAGGTCAACGCCAGCCTGGACTACATAGTGAGTTCATCTTTTTGACGGTGGCCTTTTCTCCCCTCCGCTTATTTCCATTGAGATCTATTCATTTTTTGCATGTTTCAGTTCTTCTTTTTTTCTGTATTGCTAAGTACTGTTTTAGTATGTTTTTGGTATAGATACATCACAGTTTAACTATTTAATAATGACAGGATATTGAGTTGTTTGCAGAAGTTGGCAATGAATAATTATGCACATGTTTTTGTGTTGCTATCAGGATTTGTCTCTGTGAGATAAATTCCCAGGAGTGTAGTGCTGGGTCCTTTAGTGCAGCTCAGGTTAAAAAGAGCTGCATGGTTTCCCAGAATGGGTACCTTGTGCTGTCCTGCATTGCAAAGTGTGTGGACACCACCATTTTAACATCTGAGCAGTCTTGGGGAAGGATATGACCTGACATGTAATATTGTAAAGCAGAAAGCAATCAGTCTCTCTGATGAGTCTCAACAACTTTTATCTTAAATTAAATTCTTAGGTACCTTTCTTAAGGTGTTAATTATCTGTGTGGACTCTTATACATATTTACTTACCTGAGTATAAATGAGCTGTTAAATGGCCACGTGCCAGTGAAAGCAACTGGAAGCTGAGAACCTTAACTGACTGAGCATTAGGGTTGTCTTCGGGGATCAGCCAATACATCTTGGCATAGTCCTGTGACTTTGCCTAGACTGTAGTTTCTGGCTTGGAATACTCACAGGGAAAAAAAGAAAAAAGGATCTTTTCATAGGTGAGAATATCTAAAACATTTTGATCTATTTGTTTATGATTTCTTTCTGTAAAATTATAATCTTCATTAAAATAATTAGCAACTGGAGCTCACCCCTTAGCTGACGAAGGGGTCTGAGACACTGGGACATGATTCTCTGTGGTGCTCACAGAGAAATTTCTCTTTGTCAGTATGGGGCCAGCTACAAGGTAGAGTAATAAATTCTCAAGAGTGTGAGGCAGTTGCATGAAATTGTGTATGCAAAGTCTTAACATAGTGGTGGCCAATGAAGTTTTTTTTTTTTTTTACCCCTCCCAGCCCTCATTGTAATTCACTCAGCATAAGCAGAGTAGCATAGATCTGATAGGAAGATGCAAAGGTGTGCTTGTGCAGCTTGACTGCTTGATTGTCTTGGCCTCACTGCCCTCTTGTCTTGTGCCCTTCCTCATAACTGCCGCACTCTGACCGGTTCAGACGAACTAAGTAGAGTCCCCAGTTGGGACGCACTATAGGCGTCTTCAGCTTCATCCCCTTGATGTCCAGTTGGCTACTGGGGACAGGTCTTACTCTTGAGTCTGTTGTATTGCTATAAATAATTTTGAACACATCACAAAATGATTCTGACCCCCAGACAAATGAGTGATTTTTTTTTTTTTTACTCCCGCCACATGAAGATTTATAAACATTTGTATTAGCCAGGGAGAAGGGGGTGATACAAAGATATTATTTAAAAGTGCAGACCTGGGCTGGGGATGTGGCTCGGGATAGACCATTTGCTAAACATGCTCAGAGTCCTGGGTTTAATCCCTGTACCACTAGCTAAATAAATAGCAAAGTCCTTCTGTCACAAAAATTTATGTAAAACTGCTATAATAAAATGATTTTAAACTGACTTAAATTCATGAAATTTCTCTTTGTCAATATTGGGCCAGCATTTTTAAATAGAAAAAAAAAATATGTCAATGTAGAAATTAGGAGTTACTGTAGAAAATCATGAAGAACTCTGTTATACCTGGCTCACAGTAGTCACTAAAAATTATTCAATAAGTTACTGATAGCATTATCTGCATTTGTATCTCTTGTTGCCATAGATACTAAAAGTGTCTAACTAGACCCTCACGCAAACTTCTGTAAGGTTAGTCAGGTGTGGTGGCACACATCTCTAATCCTAGTACTTAGAAAGCTGAGGCAGGAGGACCAATGTGAGTTTGAAGCCAGCATAGGTTACATAACCAAGTTTAAGGTCAGCTTGAATGATAGTGAGACCCTGTCTCAAAGAGAAAAAAAATTATAGGGTCACCTCTCAATGGAGAGTTATAAGTAGCCCTTTAATTAGAGCTATTTGTAGCTACCACTCAGCATAGTATGAGGCACTTGAATATAAGGTCAAGAGATGGAATGTCATAGGTCTTCAAATATCCCACTGAAGATACATACAATATTTATAGTCATAAGTTCCGGGCCATCCTGGGCTGCACAGTAAGTTCTAGCTCAGCTTCAACTAGGTAACAAGACCCTGTTTCAAAAAAACAAAAGTGAGAGATGATATACTTGACCTCTGTTTTTGATAATCAGCTTTATGAACTAACTGTTGTATTACCGAAGAATCATAACTGGTCTTGGACTTGTCAAGAGGAAGTCAGTTCTCAGGGTATGTTTGTGAGACACTGTTAGGACTGCCCACTGCTGTCATAGAGACAGGAGGTGCAGAGACTGATCATGTGGTCACAGCAGCATATTAGCTGGCCAGTGTAGTCAGGGTTTGCAAGGCAATAGATTTTAACACAGTACACATAATTTATAGAAGTATTTTGTAATATTCACCCAAAAAGTCAAATGCAGAAGCATGCAGATCTGTCCACACACTAGAGATCCAAAGAATCCAGCTGAGGACATCGATCCCCTGGCAGTGTCCTTCCTGAGTCCAGCCAGAGGCCTACAGCCCACAACAATGTCCCATGCAAGTCTATTCCATGGATCTGTGCTGGGAAGGCCCAGAGGTGCGTCAGGGAAGCTAGAAAGTCTGCACCAGTGGGATGAAGGATCTGTGCCACCAGGCTCAGGGTTCTGCTCTAGAGCCACAAAGCATTGCTCCCCCAAAGAGAACTGCAGCCATCCTATGCAACAGCGAGGAACTGAGCTCTCACCATGGAACAGCTGAGCTCAAATCAGGAAAGCCAGTGTGATGAGCTTTTCCGGGAGAATCAACAGCACATACCTTCCCTGAAATTCTCCTACAGTCGTCAGGTGGGCTATCCACACCCAGCACCTTGGTGACTCAGTTCAGCTGGGAATTACAAGTTGACCCTTAATCCACAACACTGGTTTTCTTAGAAGGTTTGAAGGTTCCACATAAATTAGGCCTGTAGAGACTGAAAATACTTTTTTGGTTTTGTTATGTTTCCATTTTCCCATCATTTTTTTAAAGCATAAAACTCAAAAGCAGATCAGGGGATGTTGGACTTGCATCTTGATGAAGCAGTAGTGAGAAGCTTCTCACCTGTGGCCTCCAGGAAGCGGAGAGAGAAAGGGCAGGAGAGGAAGTAGCCCAAGACACATACCTCTAAAATCCTATCACTACTTCCTGCAGGGAGTCCAACCTCCTGGCAGCTCACAGATCTACCGGGTAAAGTTTGAGCTCCACATCCGTCCGCTGACAGTCAAGCCTTCAGTGAGCCATTTGGGAGTCACAGTCCTAACAATCAGCACTCCAAAACTACAAGTGCACCAGACTTGCTGACAAGGAAGTAATGGATATGCTAGTAATCAGCTCAGGTGAACTTGAGGCCCTGCAGGACAGTTTGGCTTAATCTCTTGGTGTCTTCTTCAGTTGGGGAGAAGATTCCACATAGGGGTCTTTGGCCTTGTACACATTTGTGTCCAAGGACTTAACTGTGTAGTGCTGAGAGCTGTTCCTGTTGTGTTGAGGATGTACTGCCGTGGTTGAAGTCATTGTTGCCACGTTAAAATTCTTGCAAGTGATAATATCAGTGCAGGGGTTGGTTAGTGAGTGTTGCCATCAGGCTGGAGGAGGTGCCTGCTGTCACATCGCAGCACTCTTGCTCCAAGCAGACAGCTTGAGTGGCTGGGTGGCATGGAAGATGTGCTTACCAAACTCTAGATAAAGATTTGCCTTCTATGTTGGATGAGCTCATACTCCAACAGGTCTCAGCAGGAGTAAGTCATAATTTTTCACAGGATTTCTTCTAAGTTTCTATATAGGTATATGTTTCAGCATCTTTCTCCCAGCAGCTGTAGGGCCCACTGAGGGCTGTAGGGAAGGGCTGATGGGAGAGGGTCACTGGATCATACTCCTGAGTTTGGAATCCTCCCACCTGTCATCACAGAAGTTTTCTTTGTAAAACCTCAGGCACTTCCTAGCTCATCCTTGTCTTTGTATCGTGGCCCAAGGACTGGTTCTGTATATATGGTGTGTGCAGCCCAGTTTTGTTCTGAGTTCAGTTCACCCAGTTCTGTTTGCCCTCAGAACTTATGCACTGGTCTGCAAATGCCCTGGACCTCTCTGTGATAGACTGCCAGCCACTCTGATGGACCCTAGGGGGCAGCATTTCCTAAGCCTGTGCTTTTCTGACTAGTTTGTGGTTCTTAAAAGTAGCACTTAGGTTGCTGTAGAACCCGATTATATGGATACATTTTCTCTTGCTGTTGCAAAAAGTATATATTTTCATAAATTAGCAGCTAGCACAGAAGTTCGTTTTATGCAGTCTTAGGAAGTTTGTGGTAAGAACTTCATAGACATCCTACAGACCTTTTCTCATGTCTTTATTCTGGGATATTTTAAACATCATGTGTACCTTTTTAAGAGCTTAAAAATAGACTTTGCTTGAATCATGTTGCATTATGGATCACTGCACCCTCAGTTGACATTAGAAAGACTCGATGTTTTTCTTCAAAGTGAAACAATATTTCCTGTGGGACCAGAGAAAATGTCTTGGGGTACATTTAAGAAAAAGTCTTAAATGTCAGGCATTTTACATTGTAGTTTTAAACATAGTCTTGCTCATTCTACCACATTTAGTTGTCCCTTTTCACCTGTGTAATTCAGGGACCAGTCCAGCAGTCTCCGGTGTGGGCCAGCCATATGAGTACATTGTACCAGGACGGGTGTTAACATTGTAGGGAATGC
>PVKN010008319.1:0-25317 GCA_004027915.1 Capromys pilorides
TCATGCCTTGATGCTTTGAATGAAAGATCTTACAGAATGATATATAATCAGTGAGGCGGAGCTGTCTAAAAATATAGACAAAAATACAATAGTGGAATTAAGTGTGAGATTTTTTCCTTCAAGTTTAAGAAGAATATTCAATCAGTAGCTAACAGCTAAGTGATACTGCTACTACAGCAGCCCTGTGGAATTATTCAGGTGGGTGAGCACAGCATTTTATACTGCAAAGGAGTTTTAAAGATCAACTATTCACTACTGTCGTTTCCCATAGAAGAATGTGAACTCATTAGGATTTGTTCTTGTAAGACCGCTGAGTCAGCTAGTGATGGAACAATGGCAAAGCTACCTTGTTGATTCATCTCTTTAGAGCTTTCAGGAACCTCCTGTTAAGCCAAAGGTGAGTGGCTTAAAATGAAAATGGCATTGTCTCTTCGTACTCCAAACTTTGTGTCAGTGTAAGAGAAATGGAAAATAAAGCAGGTGACCAATACGCTGAAATACTTCATGAATGATAAGTTTTCTCTTGTTTCCTGACAGGCCCATCCTCAGAGGCTCAGCCTAAAAGAACAGAGGACTGCATTACACAGTCTGTGTCCCAATTCTAACCAGCCCAATGTAGGAGGCCTTGGGGGCTTTGCTATGTGGTTATGAACCTCAATTTTGTAATCCAGCCAAATGTAAAATGACCTCTCCAAGGCGCACTGTGCTTCTGTCACTAAACACTTGACACATGCCTGGATTTCCCATTCCCTCCCTTCCTCCTTCCTCTCATCTTTTCATCTTCTAACCATTTGTCTACACAGTAAGTTTGCCTAACAGAAGTTCCTGCAGCTGCTATGTAAAAGCAAAAGATAAAACGCAAAGAGTGGTCCCTCATGTAGAACTCTTTAGGTACCTGCAACTGCGCGCGATTTTGACATTTCAGCCTAGTGCAGTGAACAGAAAGAGCAACCATCTGTGGCCATGATGTTCTCCACGGAAATCTCTGCTGCGTACTAGTTTTAAATTTTACAAATTCTATTTCAAAGAATTGGATTTGCTCCCCTTTAATCAAAAGAAAACCATACTGGTAGCACAAAGATTACTACCTGACTCTAGAGACTGACCTTCGTATATCCAGTTCCTTTCATATCAAACAACTTGAAATCATATTCTTTTAAGAATTTAATAAAAGTTTTACAGTTAGTGAGACAAAGAACAGACCAGATGAAGAAAAACGCTGGCTAGGGAATTTTTTCTAACAGGGTGTCATCTAAAATTACTATTTAGTCCAGGAGACTTTGGGAGCTTAGTGCTTCAAATAAGTTCACAATTCTGATGGGTTTTGAACAACACAGGTGTTGAGAGTCCAGCCCTGCTCTTTCACAGATGGGTAGAATTAATGTGTTTTGAATGAGCCGAACTATCGCCATTGTTATTGTTATTGGCTAATGATAAAATTGATCATTGTTTTATGTTTTAAGTATTTTTTGGTCCTCAATCTGGCTGCTAACCTGTGTTTGTGATAATTAACTTGATGAAGACTTAACTAAATCTGAAAAAAAAAACTCTATCATCTTTCAATATGCAATATGGTATGAAGTGCACATCCAAAAGGTTACCACACTTTGTCACTGAGACACGCCTTTCAGAACTTTCATGTGAATCATATAAAATGGAACAGTACGATGTTCAAACAGCCTGCTGTTATTCAATCTTACTAAGAGTAAGCCCCATCCTTGAGCAACTTTAACTCCTAAACTTCTAGTCTTTTATATATACCTGAAGATGACAATCCTGATTTTTTAATTAATTAAGTTTGTATTTATTTATTAACTTATTTATTCATTGGATACAGGGTCTCACTTCCCAGTTCAGACTTGTTGCAATCCTCCTGTCTCAGCTTTCCCAGCACTGGGGTCACAGGTGTGCACCACCATGTCCAGTTTCTGGGCCAGCAGGACCCAGCTGGGCTCTGGGGCCAGCACGGCATGCTACACCAGGGACGGATGTAGGTCCTTGCACTTCTCAGGCAGGCTCTTAGACTGCCAAGCTATCTCTCCAGCCTATGTATATATTTTAGACATATATAGTGATCACAGCCATCACAGGCAATGTTTACTTGTATGTGACATAACTTGATTCTTTTTTCCTTCCTACTTCCCTCCCCACCCTTTGGCCCCTCTTCCCCTCTATTTTTACAAAAGCTTTGTTTCCATTTTTTCCTTTCTTCTCCTTTTCTCCCTTTTCCCTTCCTTCCATTCCCCCCTCCCCCCCCTCCCTAGTTGTCCTTCCCATTTGAACATTTTCTTCCTATTTCATAATAACTATTACACATCATGGTCCTTATTTATCCATAAAGAAGGATAAACTTGAGAAAAATTCTAAATAAACAGACGAATTTCCTGACCATAGTCTTAAGTAAAATAAATTGGATATACATGTATAAATACCATATTGTTTCTCAAAGGTGTAGATAAGCACCATTTTATGTTAGGATGAAGGTTTTTATCTCTGGATGTACTAGATACAGAGTTTACAAGATTCTAAATTCAGTCAAAGCACTTCACTTAGGTAAATGTGCAAAGTAGACAAGACTATGCCTTGCTTAGAATCTCATCATCATTTGGTGTTTGAGAAAGTTATCATTCTACATAAAAATATTCTTCCTCAGGGCCAAATAGCTCAGCAGATTAAAGCGCCTATAAGACAGGTCTGCCATACAGTCCACTGCCCCCAGGGCGCACTGAGATGGTGATTGAGACTGGGCGTGGTGGCATGCAGCTATAATCCCAGCTCTTGGGAGGCTGCAAACAGCAGAATCACTATGAGTCTGATCTACTAGTGAGACCCTGAATACCCTGTAGACCCTTCCCTAAAATACAAGAAAAAGAAAAAAGAAATATTCTGTCTCTGGGGAGATAACTCCCTGGCACAAGTGCCTGCCTGGCAAGTGCAAGGTCATGAGTTTGAACCCCAGTCCTGTAAAACAATACAAAACAAAACAAAAAAAAAAAGAGGTTGGAGATCAGTGACCTGTGGCTGGGGAGATAGCTCAGTGGCGTATGCACCTTCCCCGTAAGCACAAGGTCCTGGATTTGATCCCCAGTATAAAACAAAACAAAAATCAAAATAGCTCCTATTTGGGGGCTGAGGAGATAGCTCAGTAGAATAAGTGCTTGCTTGGCAAGCACAAGAGCCTGAGTTCAATCCCTGGTTCCAGAAAAAAAAAAAAAAAGTAAAAGGAAAAAAAGAAATATTCTCCCTCTATATACCACTGACCATCCATATCAGTGAAAATATTTCTCATTATTTACTCCAAGTAAAAGAAATGATAATGGGACATGTAATTGATATTTATTTTGAGAGATAAAAGGCAGCAATAAAGTACGTTGAGACTTTATGGTGCTTATTTAAAGCTATATCAATAGCTGACATTTGCTGCTTATGAAGGAATTCAAACAGGAGGAGGTGCCGGAGCAATCACAGCCCTGCAGGCAGGGCAGACGCAGCTCTGGACAACAGAACCTACTTCAAATACTCAACCCCAAAAGGATCGGTGACTCTTGTATAAATTGGGGCTGGAACAATGGGACAAAGTGGCTGGCTCCTTTACCTTTTGGTGTGTGTGTGTGTGTGTGTGTGTGTGTGTGTGTGTGTGTACTTGTGTGTGGCACTGGTTCAGAACCCAGAGCCTCAGTTACACTAAACGTCTCTATCACCAAGCTTTACCGTTAGTACTTCTTATTCCTGTAACCAAAAAATTTATAAGTGGATCAAAAATTAGACATAAAAAGAAAGACTTTATAAGATCTATGGTAAAATTGAAAATAGTTTGACTTTAAAATACAGTATATTTTGACATAAAAAATCAATCAGGAAGAAAGTAATTATGACATCTTACTATGTTAAGAAAGTTTTAGAAGCAAAACCCCAAATAATATAGTTACTAATGAGCAATGAGTTTGCAAAGACACTGTTACATCCAGCCAGCAAATGGGAAGCAATTCCGTCTCACTATTCAGCAAAAGAATGCAAATAAATACCACAAGAGATCTCTCACATCAATTAAAGTAGCTGTTCTTGAGGGCTGAGCATACAGCTCTTAGCCGAGTGCTCCCCTCTTCTAGCAACTACCAACAAATGAGAAAATACGTGTCTGTGAAACTACTGAACAAGTGCACATGTGCATTTGAGTGGAACTAAAAACTGGTACAGCTGTTAAGGAAAACAACATAGAACATTCGCAAATTTGTAACATCAGAACCATAGTATGAAGCAGTAATTCCACTTTAGGGTGTGTATTGCAAAGTGCTGAAAGCAGTATATTTGTATATCCGTGTTTAAATAGCACTGTGCATGATGACCAAGAGGTCAGCACAGGCCAAATGTCCACTGAAGAATGACTGAATAAACAAGATGTGGTGTGAGCTAAAACAAAACGCATCCAGACCTCAAGAGGAAGAAATTCCTGTCCAATGCCATCATATGCATAAACCTTTAAGACATTATGATAAGTGACGTAAACCAGTGGCAACAAGACAAATTCTGCATGATACCACTTAAGTAAATATTTAAAGAGTCAAATAAAAAAGCAGATTGATGCTAACCAAGTGGAAGGGAGAGGAAGAGAAACATGATTTTTGTTCACCTGGTAAAGCTGCAAGTTTACAAGATGAAAACTGTGATGACCTGTTGCATAGCACTAAAGCTATAATTACTGCTGAGCTATACACTGTGAATGAGTTCAAATGCTAAGTTCCATGTTAGGAGTCTTGTGCCACAATGAAAACTTGGAATATTTCTATATGACTTAAAGTATAGGCAAAAGAAAAAATAGACAAAAAATATTTAAAATTTATGACAAGAAATAAAACATTTATTATAGGGAGCTAATTCCTAAATGTACTGTTATTGCAAATCAACACCAGAGCAGGGGCTGGGGAGATAGCTCCATGGCACAAGTGCCTGCTTGGCAAGTGCAAAAAAATAAAAATAAAATAAAATAAAAAAATCAACACCAGAATGGTATAATCCCAGTTTCAGGTGGAAAAATATATGTAAAGGCAATAGACCAAGAAGAGTAAATTATCAATGGAAAGATGTTGAATTTCATTCATAAGACATAAAATAATAAATAAAAATAGCTACTATTATTTACCTGCAAGTGGACCATATCCAGTGATGGTGACAGTAAGTATGAGAAATCTGTAGATCTTTTGGTACTGCTTATAGGTGTGAAAAATAGTGAAGCAATTTTGAAGGCCAATTTGCCAAAATCTTCTAATGTATAATTTTTTTAAATGTATTTGATTGTTACAGGGTCTCACTATGCAGCTTGGACTCACAGTAATCCTCCTGTTTTCAGCCTTCCCAGATCTGGGATTATAGGCGTATGCCACTACTGTACCCAGACTGTGTGATTGGCTCAGCTCACTCTGGGGGTGGGGACTGGCATGGCATGTGGTGTTGGGGATAGAACTGCAGTACCTGCCCTTGCCTAAACTTGCCTAAGCAGGCCCTTTAGTTCACTGAACTATCTCACTGGTCCCTAATATATAAAATTAATGAAATTTTGGGCCAATAATTTTACCAGGAGAAATGTCTTCCACAGGTAAACTTTTTATATTTTCATTGTACTAAGGATTAAATTTAGTGTCTCATACTTGCCAGGCATGCATTGCACCACTGAGCTGTACCCACAATCCTTTTCGTGTTTTATTTTCAAATACAGCCTCACTGCACTGCAGAAGCTATCTTGCCATTTTCAGAAGGTTTTCCCAATGTCTGCCGGGAGCCAATAGAAGGCTGAGGGGCAGAAATGAGGCATGAGAGGACTTAGCAATGATTATATTTTGTCAGAATTTCTAACATAAGTCTGTACCACACTTATATGTTAACATGCCAATTCTAGTCACTGAGCCTCAGACCAAGCACGCTGGTAAAGTACCCACTATGCCTTTTTCTGAACTCTAGTTTTCTCAAGAGAACCCTTTCTATAGAGGATACAAGATAAATAATATTTCTCATTTCTCTTTCTTAAATTCCCTTCTAGAAAAATGAATGTACCAAAACTGGACATCCAGGGACCATGACAGTGCACACTCAAGGGAAGCCTATTGTTCTTGACTTCTCATCACTCAATCCCAGTTGCCCAGCTGTTCAAGCTAGAAGCTGAAAGAGCAGTTGGAGCTGTCAGAAAGTATTGCCCAGATAGGCGTGACCTAATGCCGTGCCATCTGGGTGACTTCCTCTGCAAATGTCCTGCCAAGGCACTGATGTAGGCTAAACATTGGACCCCCAAAGACACATCCATGTCCTAAGCCATGCCCCAATCCCTGGGGTCTGTGCATATTAATTGTTTTAGAAATACAACTTGGTGGATGTGTTTAAGGAAATCTTGTTGGAGAATCCAGATGGGCCCTCCAGTCAATTGCAAATATTTTATAAGATACATGCAGAGGAGAAACACCTGGGGAAAGGTATGTTGAAATAGAGCCAGAGATTGGAGTAATGTCACCATAGATCAAGAAAATTAATACTAGAAGATGGATGTGGTAGAAAACATGATCTTCCCTAGATTCTTCACAGCAACTGATGTCCTTGTGCCTTTATTTTGATCTCCTGCCCTCCCAGACTTTGCAAGAATCACTCTACCTTCTTTTGAGCCACCAAATTCATGGTCAGTTGTGATGACAGCCCCAAGAAGTGCCTACATCTGTCTCAGGTAAATCCATGGTTTGGGAACACATACACGCTGCTCCTTTCTACTGCAGCACGTGTTTGTATCTTAGTCATGACCATCTGCATGCTGTCACAGCACCTTACAGATTGTTGAAAACTCGTTTCACGCCAGAGTATACCGGTCATGGTGGTCCCTGCACCTAACCTGAAGATTGTGCCTCTTTCCTGTGATTCTGTAACTTCAGACTCACCAGACACACACAGAATTCTCAGTCTTTTTAAAAGCAAAACTTGATCCCTCGAACCCCAAGTCATGCCAGCCCTGTCTCCAGGGCAGGCTGAGCTGGCAATAAATAAACAAACAAACAAATAAAAGGAAAGCTTTCTGAAAGATATACCTTTCTGAAGGATATACCTTTCTGAAGCAGTAGCTACACTATTTCATTGTGCCCTATTGCTCCTGGATAGGAAAAAAAAATAATAAAAAGGAGAAGAAAAATAATCCAGGAAACTAGATACTGAGTCTAAGGTCTGCACACATTTCATAGAACCTCGGACTAAATGCTTCAAGACATCACAATACCAGAAAAACAATATCAGAAAATGCGTAAGCCCTGGTTATCTTATCAAACACTAAATGTGTGTTCTAGTTTCTTACCATGATTTTAGTCCCAAAATTATTAATGTGGAGCCTGGGAGATAGCTCAGTAGAATAAGCACTTGCCTGGCAAGCTCAAGGTCCTGAGTTCAATCACGGGTACCACCAAAAAAAAAAAAAAAAAAAAAAAAAATCATTAATGTGACCATGATTTGTAATGGAAAGTGTTCAGGGCATGGCAGAGGGGAAAAAATTTACCTGGGAATAATGCTGAAAGATTATTTTCCCCCCAATGTCTTTAAAGTTGGCAGTTTCTTGGAGAAGTTGTAAGGATCCCAACCTGGCACTAGCCTCTGTAGACTTAGAAACTGGACTCGCAGCTTGTGAGGCTGGTCTCCTCTCATGGGCAGAATCACACTGTGGAAGGTCACGGGGCTGCTGGATGGAGTCCAAATGCTGATTTCTTTCTTTTCATTGAGCACTGCAATTCCTGCTCAGACTGCCATGCTGCTGCCAGCCACCTGACCAAGTGCTAGTCAGGCTCTAGGGGACCCGCTGAGCGTGCAGTGTAACACTGTAAGCCGCCAGCAGAAGACTGCTTTGTGAGCATGGAGCCAGCACAAAATATAGGCAGGAATCTGTTAGTGGTGGCCTGATTAACATGACCCGAAAGTTTAATGTCAGTCTGTTCAGCAGCAGACCCTCCTCCAGGAGTGATATTTGAACATATGCTGCCAACTGTTTCTCTAATGATCCTTTATGTCAGTTCAAACTCTGAAGCTTGGTATTGCCTGATTGTTCAGTGAATCCACTCTTTATAAAGCACTGTATCTTAATGTCGACGCATTAAGCAAAGATATTTTGGATTAGTTTACAGGGAAGCATCTTGTCAGGCTTACTTCCACATCTGTCCTTTTCTGCTGTACCACATGCAGGCAGCACAGAACCTTCTGGAGCTCAGTGTGACTATGGTATGAACCGTGGACCAAATACAGCAGTGACAACATTCCAGTTGAACATTTAAAAATATTCCTATAACATAACCTACAATTCTTGACCATTTGACAAGGTGTCATTCGTGGCTGCTAGGTACAGCAAAGACCTCATCACGACAATGCAAAGCTGATGACATTCCTTTGTCAGGTAGCCCTCGGTGGAAAGCCTGAATCTGATGTGTCTAAACAAGCACAAATATAGAACTCATGATGAGGTCTATTAGGATTGTAAAATCTTCTGAGAGCGAGTTTTCTAGAGCTGCCCTGCTTAAGAGATTTAAAGGAGACAGATCAAAGCGTGTGTCACTGAAAATCCTCCTGGTTGTCAGAAGAAAATAGGTGAAACTGCAAATCCATTCAGTTGCATCCATTACTATAATGGCTTGCAATAGGCTAAGACGACAAAAACCAAGAGTGAGTTGTGCAGGGGTCATAATAGTTTTAGCTAAAGGCCGCGTGCCCCTGGTATTCAATTTTTTTTACAACAAGGAGAGCTTTGTAACATTTTCATGATAGCTATGGCAACAGCCTTTATTTCTGAGTGGCTGGTTCCCTGTCTATAGACACCTGAGTAATACGTCTATCTCAAGCTTTCATTAAGATATTGGGAATGAGTCAAAAAGGCAATGAGCATATGCCAGAAGATTCCATGCAGACAGTAAAATCTATATTTCTGTTGAATTGGCAAGCCCAATGTCAGAACAGTGAAAACAAAACCCGTGAGATCACAATGCATCCTCTCATCCCTCATGTCTCATTTTTTTTTTCAGGAGATTTACTGATAGGATAATATGGATAAAGTAGTAACTAAACATATCTGGAAGGAAAAGTTTAGAATAGAGGGAATAGTTCTTTTATCAGGATAAAGTCCTGCTTTGGAAGTTATAAAGTTATAGCTAAAGACAACTGTTAGGGGGAATCATCATGGGTGAACCTCAACATAATTCTGTGCTCTGTACAGCCTTTCACTGGCAGGGAGTCTTTTTTTTTTTTTTTTTTTTTTTGGCTGGACTGGGGTTCGAACTCACAACCTTGCACTTGCAGGCAGGCGCTTGTACCACGGAGCTATTTCCCCAGCCCTTGGGAGTTTTATTCTTCATAGTATTTTTCTTATAATAATGCATTTCTCTCCAAACTGATCCTTGGACACTTTTAAATGGGCTACCTTATATATTCTGAGTGAGCTTTTTTTTCCCCCGCAGTAAAGAACTGTGTTGATGTCAATCTACGTTGGCAAGAGCGTCATCGGAGTCAGCTGGGAGTGACAGGCATGTTCCAGGCAATTCTGGACGGTGTGTTGAAATATGCCTCCCGGGCTCCAAGAGCTGGAGTACAAAGCATGCCTGCGTCTTCACGGGTGTTGTGCGTAGGGGTGGGGCGGGGGGACGACGTGCGGATCACCACAGCTCTGGCTCTCCCAGAACATCAAACACATACTGGAAGCACTTCTTGAGAAGAAGCCAACCAAGCAGTCAGTCACAGGGAGAGCAGCACAGTCCTTCCAGGCTAAAAGGTGCCAGGGCTCACCCTTCTTCCCCTGGGGGTGGTGGGGAGTCTGTACATGTGGCTTCTCAGGGCACCTTCTTTCAGAAGATGCAGAAAATGATATTTTCTAATGACAGCCACCCAGCCAGCTTGCACAACATAGCTCCGTAAGCTGGCAATTCAAATTCTGAAGAGAAAGCTACATCCTATTAATTTCAGCTCTTTCGCCTAAGAGTCAGAGTGAGGAAAACACTCTGGTATGAATGGGAAGATGTGCCACAGTCTTGTCTTTTAAAGCTATTTTATACCAACACCTAGTGCCAGCTTACTTAACAAAAGCAATGTTATGCCTATAATTATGTTTATAAACTGCCGTGTCAAGTACAATACCTACATATTTCAAAACAGTGGTTTTCAGTTCCTCAATATCTGCCCTGACATACCCAGAAACGGAATTTTTTATTTGATTCAGGAAAAAAATGGTAATTTCATGCTAGAAAATCTGCCCCTGGGCCATCCATCTGGAAGCTAACAGTTTCCCAGTCACCTTTCTACCTCCTCTATCGTGTATCTCATCTATGCAACAGAAATCTACGCTGGCCTGCGGCTTGAGGGGACACCTGGCCCTCCGGTCTCACCGTGTCCTTCTCCTTTTCTTCAGATAGACCACAGATGCATTGTGGTACTTGGAATGATTTAAAGAGAGAGAGAGAGAGGGAGAGAGAGAGAGAGAGAGACCCAAGATGCAGGTAGTGGAGGCAGGAGTGTGGTGGTTTGACTGAAAGGCCCCACGAAGTCAACGTCTCTAATGCTCGTTCCTCAAGACTCAATGCCAGAGGTGACTGGGCTGCTGCCCGTCTCCTGAGGGCTTTAAATCCCCTGGTCTGACGGAAGTCCCCATCCTTCTCCTAATACCACAAACTATGCAGTGGGACTTTTAGAAATCATGACCTAGTGGCCGAACTCTGAATTCTCAGCTTTCTCGGTTTCTTTCATCTTTCTTTAATACTCCTGGCTGCTCACTAAGAATTCAGGTTTACTCCAACCCTCCCCTGTGCCAGTTATTATCTCTGCCACATCTCTGTGCTAAGCAGGTGCCTCCCTTACAATTGTCCGCAGCTTCCACACCTCCTGTCTCTTGCCTTAACACTTCCTCGAAACTCACGGCACACGTCCGCTGCCCGCCAGGCTGCAGCGCTCCGTGGGGCTCTCCACAGCCCTTCTGGGTCTTAGCACTGGCTCCCCCCGGCAGAAACCCTGATGGGATTCCCAGCTGCGATTCCAGCCATGGTCTGCTGAGTCCTTGCTCTCAGGTCTGATGCTCTTGTTCACCTTGCCACTCCAGCTGCCTCATTTCCATGGCCGTAGTCAAGGTCTTGCTACTACCAGCAGCTTACACAGCAGTCACCTCCGAGCGCCTCTTCCAGCCTCTTCTCTCTGTAGTACGTTTTTCTCTAGTACTGAGTTCAAAAGTTTCTGAAACCCATCAAACCTTCAGTGCATGGATTTTACAGGATTTTCTTGGCCCTCTGCAATGTGTGTCCGCCTTTCCTCAGTAGGCTTGGAATACGGAAGGCATCACACTCACTCTTACACGCATTTCAATTCAGCCCCGGCTGGAATATCTCACCACACTGAAAGCCACTCTTTCCCCAACTTTGGGTTTATTCCTCTGCAGCCAAGAGCAGTTGAGGAAAACCAGAGCCACAGCAACTTTGCATGTGTGGCTACCAGTCTGACGTGGCTCTTTAGGGTGGTGTGGGAATGTTACAGCTCCTTAGCCAACATACTCTCTCTTCCTCAGATTATATAATCACTCACTTCCCATTTCTTTCTTTACACTTCCAACATCTCTTTTGATCCTTACATTGTTAACCATTTTTTTATAAAATTAAAGCAACTGAAAGCTACTTTTCACACAGTGAAGCAGCAAAGCTAGCAAACTCCTGGCTTTCATGTCCTCAAACTCTTCTCTTCTTGTTTCTTCTTTACCATGAGGACTAAAACAACAACACTTTGACGGGTGACCTCAGCTTCTACTCTGCATGTCTGGACCCCTCCGGTCTCCATCCCTCAGGGATATGGCTCGTGCAATTACCCCCATCTGATAACCAAACATCCTCCATTCAACACAGACTCTATCAAAATCATACAAACATATTATGATGTCTACACTTAGAAACAGTCATGTTGCATCTCACCCTTTTCTTCGTCCTGTACCCCACCCTACTCAAGCAAAACTCCAGGAGCTACCTGTGGCTTCCACCTCTCCCAGTGCCTCTGCCATCCGCCTGGTCTGCTTTTTTCTTTCTCATTGTCCTAACCCAACATCTACAGGGAGTTGAACTGTGAGTACTCTTCGCTGCTATTGTATCAGGGCTGGAATACATGATGAGCAGAACACTGTGGAGTGATAGAGCATCACTCTGAAGGCTTGATCATTAAAGTCAGGGAGTTCTGCTTGACCTTTCTTGGATAATGTACATCATGTGAGTCATAGGACACTTGGCTCTTTGGAGAAGCCTACACAGTGATAAAGTCTTGAACCAATGTCCAGTAAAAAGCAGCACTGTCTGCAGGCAGCACCATCTAGGAAAGGAACCTTCCAGCCACAGATGCACTGTCCCTGAAGCCTGAATAATGTTTCTCATGGGGACCTGTGGGACCAGCGACCAGCTCAGCTACTCTCAGATTCTTAATTTTCAGAAACATTGCTTTTATATTTATTATATTATTATTATTTTGTCTCCTTGAGACAGGGTCTCACTCTGAAGCTCAGGCTGGCCTTCAGCTCACTTTGTAGCCCAGGATGGCCTCAAACTCATAGCAATCTTCTTGCTTCAGTCTCCTGAGCTCCAGAATTACAGGTGTGCACCACCACACCCAGCTAAGCTCCCAATTTAAGCTGCAAAATTCTGGGGTATCTTGTTATATTTCTTCCCATTCAGCCTGGGGTCATCATTATTCTACCAAAGCCTCTAGTGCTGCAGACACCAATACCCTCCACACTGTTGTGCAGTGAAGAATTCCTGGTCCTCACTGTAGTTGACCTTGGGCGTCATTAGACGTAGCCTGTTACTTCTTCCATCCTGAGATGCTTTGTTCATGTGGCTTACAGATAGCTTTCTTCAAAATTCCTTTACATTTCCCACTATCTCATGGATTCTGCTGCTGCTGGCCTTGCCTCATTTTCCTATTTTCTACATTTTGATAGGACCTTCCTGTCACCGAGTTTTTCACTGTACATACGTATTCCCTAAGCACTACATTTCAGGCTTATAATTTTTAATATCTTTTGTTTACAGTGACCTTCAAATGTTTATCTCTGGTGATGATCCCTGCCCCAAACTCCAGACTCATATTGCAAATTATCTAAGTGATACACCTATTTGGAAATCTAAGAGACATCTCAAACATGAAATGTTTAAACTCAACAACTTACCGAGCTCCTCTAAATGCGCTCCTACAAAACTCTTCCCCAGCTCAATAAAGGGCAGCTGCATTATTTCGGTTGCTGTGGCCCCAAACTAGGGTCATCTTTTACTCCTTTGTCTCACTCTTCATACCCAGCCAATCAACAAATCTATTGGCTCTGTCTTCAAGCCTTCGATGGAATCATGGCTTTCCTTTGTTGTTGTTTTTACCACATTACCATCAGAGTGTACCCGAATTATTCCAACAGCCTCTTAACCGATCCTCCAGTCTCACTTTCCCATAGAATCTGTATTTTCTGCAAATGAGCTGAAACAGAAGGTGTCCCTTCCTGAGGGAGTCACTGCTCACACTAAATCTTTAGTCTCCTGAGGTTGGCTAAGCATTTTGACCTTGATATTTGACAGTCACCACCGAGTAAAACTCAAATCCTTAATACAGCTTTAAAATACTATGTGATCTGACTCATTCTGTGGCTTTGACCTTATTCTGTTACCCTTTCCCCAAGCAGGCCAACCGTACCTTCCCTCAGGGCCTTTGCACTTTATTAACTCTGTTGAGTGTTCTCTGTAACCACACAGCTCACCCAATCATCCTAAAATCGCTGCCAGGATGTCACCCCGTAGTCTCCCCAAAATGTTGTATAAAACTATCCTCCTTAGATTGCTTTCTTCTACTTTCCTATTCTGATCACTTTCTGATCCACTGCAATATTTGCTTACTGCTTATCACATTTTCTGCTAACATAGGAACCCCATGGGGACAGGATATGTTTGATTTTCTTCAGTGATCTATGCCCAGAAGACTGATGCACATATAGCAGACACGTGAAATATATCTTTGAATGTAAAGAGTAAGAGGATGCTTAGCTCTTGCCTTTTGCTCTAGTTAGCTAAGTTAAGCTAGAGAAAACCATGTTCTGAGTAAAATGGTTTCCCGAGATGCACGGCCCATCAGAATTTGGAGATGTGTTCTAAGTGTTACCTTCTTGCAGTTGAGTTCCAAGTTGGGTATGGTGCTCCATAGAAATAGTGCCCTGTTCTATGCTCAACACAAGTGTCACCACTGGAATTAATGTGTCTGATTTGAATAGAAATAGGATTTTATGTTCTTCTGCTTCAGAAGGATTACCACGGAATGAGAAACAGCGCATTAGCTAGCCTCAGATGGTTTTGATTGGTCTAATTGGACACAGCTTCACATTCCAACTACTAAAAGTGCTTCATGCACACACGCAGAGCTGAGCAAGCTTGGCATGGGCTAATAGCTGAAAAGGTCACACACCTTGATGTGGGGTGAAGCTATGAAGAAGATAAAATTGATCATGCTTCTCTTAAGCACTTAAACCCAGGTTGGGAAAAGCAAGAGAACAGAAGGTGGAGAGGAGAAGGAGAATTTAGTTACTCTTCAATATCTGATTCTAGGCCACTTTTATGGTCCACTTCCTCTGAGTTATTCAAACTCATGGAAGCCCCAGGAGATCCCCATATTTGTTCATGTTCTCCCCTTGGAGACAGCCACCTTTGTTTCCATTGTCCAATCCAGTTCTGCCCCCAATGAAATATGTTATACTTTACATCATTATCAGAGTCTTTTCCAGGTCACATTCTTCTCATTGTCAGACATGATAAATAAAGCTCAAATCTGATTAGATTTCCATGAGTAGTAAATGAGATAATATAAGACAATGCATCGGAAGGTGCTGGGGACTTCACCCTGCTGCAAACTTCTTACTTGTGAATTCTTGAGTGATTCCCATAACCAGAAATGATATAATCTCTACCTCCTAAAAACTCCCATGATCCTTTACGTTTGGTCATGGTAACCTGCTCTATGGTTATTTGAGCAGCAATAGTCTATCCTCCACTGCACCGTAATGTCTAAGCATAAAGGTCAAATGCCCCAGGGACAACCCAGTTCAGCTACCATACAGAACAGACACAGTGCAAAAGCTACATTAACCTTCTAGATGTCAGTTGGTTCAGCTCTTGCTCTATTCCATCAACACTGTGTTAACATTATATTTGAATAGTGCTCTATTTATTTATTTTTTTATTACTGTATTTGGTTGTCGCAGAGTCTCACTCCACAGCTTGGACTCCTGGTAATCTTCCTGCTTTCAGCCTCCCCAGTGCTGGGATTATAGGCATGCACCACTATACTCAGACCCTGGCTAGCTTAGCCCACCCTGGGGGCAGGGCTTGTACAGCATGCAGTGCCAGGGATTGAACCTCAGACCCTGTGTTTGCCTAAATTGGCACTTTAGTCCACTGAGCTATCTCACTAGCTCAGTACTTTATTCTTTTCAAAGGTCTTTTTGTTAAATGTATCACTTGAAGTGTTAAGCAGTTCCATAAATTGTCTGAATTAGTAATAGCTCCATTTACAGAAGAGTATAACTGGGGCCTGTGGAGTTGAAAGGATACCACAGATCCCACAATGAGTAAGTAGCAAAATCAGACGAGGCTATGGACAGCTCACCCTCTTCCTTTAGGACAAGACTCTGCTCTGTGGTTGGACTGCATGAGTAAGGTGATCAATTCTTTCCTTCACAAAGCTTCCTTTCTAGGTCAGGCATTCTCCACTGGTGACAAATACCCAAGACAGCACTTGGCTACGTTGGAGACATTTCCAACTTTTACAGTAGGATGGGAGTCGCTGTGGTTTGGCTAGGGCCAGTGTTAACCTTCTCCAATACGAAGGACAAGACCTAGGTCAGGAGATTATATGAGCATGGTCATCAATAGTGTCAAGGTTGTGAAACACTTTCCTGATTCATCTCCACTGGAATTCTGTGGGAAACACTGCCAGCAGTTGCTTGGAGAACTGCTTGGAAACAGATCGCCCAGACTTAAGTGCCAAGTTGAAGAACATGATTTTTATCCTATAGATCAAATTGCAAACTATGGTCAGTGGTCCAAACCTAGTTTACTTTTAAAAAATATGTTTTGATTACAATACATTCTTGCCCATATATATATATATATATATATATATATATATATATATATATATATATATATATATGGCTCTTTCTGCACTGCACTGGTAGAGTTGAATAGTTTCCATAGAGACGGTATGGCCCCAAATACCTAAGTATTGACTGTCTGGCTCTTTATAGACAAAAGTTTTCTCACCTTTCTTATAAACTAGAAGAAGCCAAAGCAAAACTTCAGAATAATTCAGGAGATTACATAAGTGGGACAACATTGATCAGGAAAAAGTGATGGCACTAAGATAGGACAGCATTTTATGAACTCGTGAAGAAGAAGGCAAAGATGAACACAAACTTTGGTATTGGGAAGCAACAGAACAGCAAGGGCAATGGGTTGAAATGACACAGAGGCCTGGGCAGTGAGGGGACAAAGCAGAAGTGCACGCTGACTTTGGCTGGTACACCGGAAACGTAGCCATCTACTGAACAGAAACAGAAAAACCAGAAAGGGGGATGCAGTAAGCTTACTTTTGCACATTAATTTTATTAATTAATATATCTACTTATTTATTTGTTACAGGATCTCAATACACAGCTTTGACCCATAGTGATCCTCCTGTTTCAGCCTCCCCAGTGTTGAGATTACAGGTATATGCCACCATGCTAGTCTTGGTGGCCAGCACAGTGCAGCCAGAGTTCTGGGGCTGGGATCAAACCCAGGTCCTTGCATTTGCCAGGCAGGTGCTTAGACCACTGAGCTATCTCTCCAGCCCAACACATGTTAAGTTGAAGGTAAGAGTGAATCTTCTTGGAGGAGATGTCCAGAGGAGACATACAGAATTAGAGTCAAGGAAGAGAGGCTTAGAGGTCAGATTTTATTAAATGAAATGACAGCAGAGCTGAGATAGAGCTTGTAGTGCATGGAGCATGATACACTGAGGTGAAAGAGCTAACTACAGAATTGGGGGAGCTTTGATGTAAGGAGCTCAAAAACAAGACAGTGGAGGAGAAAAGAGAGTTGCACAGAAGTAGCATGAAGCTTGTGAAGGCCACACCAGCAGGTAAGAGGGCGCGCATAAATATAAAATGCTAATGGTGTATTTCCTTGGATGATGCTAAACATGTCAATAAGTGATTTAAAATGCAAATGCAACAGTGCTTTTAATTGGCTTTGGTACACAGTTGCTTGCTTGCAAAGGAAATCCCGGAGGTGAACATTAGAGAATGCTCCTTCATAATCACTTGCAAGGGCTACACCACTCTTTGCTTGAGCTTTATGATTTTTCACTCCTCTGCATAGTAGAGTCCTCTGCAATCTCTATTAATAGTGGTGAAAAAGAGAAGATGACAATAAATCAAGATGTTCATGTAAGACAGTTGCTTGAAACATGGCTTTGGCGTCCCTTTTAGAGGTTCCCATGGACCCACAGAGGGTCAGATTCCACCTTCAGGAGTGGCACCCACTGCCAGCACAGGCCCCTTGCTCAGAAGAGGCCCATCCATGCATTGCAGGCAGGCTTCTGCCATCATGAAATCTGTCAGACTTTATTGATCAAGAGACCTAATTCTTCGTTTGACTCCAGCTCTGCAAATTACGTAGCCACTCTGCTGCAAACATTCTAGTCCAAAAGTAAGTTCTCTATAAGATTACAGAGGTGTAGAAAAATGTCACATGGTTGATTTGGTAGAAGAAAAATGTCTTATATAACTTTGCTTAACCTATACTGCAAGTGATTCTGATTATCTGAATCTAGAATCTCTGCCTGGACATTCTTGCTTAGAGATACTACCCTTGAAGATGCACACCTCGGTGTCCTTCTGAGTAGGACTTGGAGGGGACCACTAGCAGGTGCGGCACCTTTTGTAGAATCATTCTGTGTTTCTTCACATCCTTGCAGCTACAAGTTTGGAAATTAATAGCTGCAGCACAGAGAAGCAGGGTGCCTATAGTGTACTGGATCCACAGGGATTGGATTCTCCTGGGTCAAGCCCAGTGTGTCTGCCTTCAGCTACAGAATCCAGACCAGAAGAGCTTTCCTGCAGTGGAGGCATTAAGGGCTTCATATCATAAATAGTTTAGGAGCCTCAGACCGGTACTGCCGATATTGTGAGTTGAATCAAGATAGTTTCAGGCACAGCTGATGTGGCTTATTATTGAATTTTACAGTGTAGAATCAAATCATAAGAAAGCTGTTGAAGAGAGGAGGTGTCACTGGCCTTTCATATATCAATATTATTTACTGAATTCATTTTTTTAATTAAAGAGAAACCAAACTTTTTGCTGGTCATAGAATTTAGGTAAACTTGAATTATTTTGTCTGTTATCTTCTATGCATGACAAATGACATTGTTTTATAATTTATAATCATGATACAAAGCTTCATCTTTTAATCACATGGACTTTAAAATGAAAATAGATTTCCACTAAGAATACACAAGGCAAAAAAGTACAAACAGTCCACGGATGTACCATAAGCTATGAAGGTGAATGGGAATGACCGTAGCGTAGTATCAATAACTGTCTACTGTTACTAGTAGAAGTTTTATTAAAGGAAGCCCAGCTGTGCTCAGAGGCGAGCCGCAGGTGTGCACCTTGTGCGTCACCAGCCTGCGGTTCTTATATGCTTTCGCTATTGCTCCGCTTGAGTGATATGCTGTCCTACCTGGCGCTCTGTGGAAGGCCATAAAAATATACACAGCACAGAATAAAGCAAAGTAAAGCAAATACTATAAACTTAAGGTAGGTAAACAAGTGGAAATCATAGTTTAAATAACCTTACTAGTCAGAAAATTGTTTACTCAGAAAGGTCAGCTGTATACTTTCACCACTGTAAATATAAACACGAAATCAGTTCAGAAGGAAAATGGAATACAGCAGGTCCTCTGTTCACAATACAGAGGACGCCACTTTAATTCCATGACAGATAACTTGATCAAAGGGCTGTCGTATGAAAGTTATGGTAAGGAAATTTAAAGATGATTACAATGTAAAAATAATAGGTATTGAACAATGGACAAAACATTGACACTAAAATAATATGTCTATAATAAATATATTCATAAAATTTTAATTGTTCTGATGATTTACTTTCACATAATGCTTATTTTCTGCCAGATAAAATTTCTCCAGGGGCCACGGACATAGCTCAGTGGAATAAGTGCTTGACCAGCAAGCATAAGGTCCTGAGCTCTACTCCTGGTACTACCAATAATAATAATAATAATAATAATAATAATAATAATAATAATAATAATTTTCCAAATTGTCATATTATAAAAGGAACAATAAAGGCTTTTTTTTTTCAAATTTGTCCTTAAAACTTTGCCATTTCTTTTATAAGCTTAGGCCTTGGTGTGTAATTTAACCAATATGAATTCTCAAAGATAAGGGTTAGTCATCGGAGTTTAACCATGAATTATTCAGTAGTTTCACAAGAATCATAAATATATTTACATAGGTTATGCTTCAGAAATCCAGCAGGTATAACTTTGGTTTTTCTTAAAAGTACAAACTATGACAAAAATGCATATATTTGACAAATTGTTGTGGAGTTATATCATTTTATTTGTATATTCTAAAATCAACATATACCAAACTAGATGTGTGTAAACCTAGAATACACACACACACACACACACACACACACATTTTGGGAACAAAGTCCAACAAAACGTTTAAACATTGCCTTTAAAATTTCTTTCCGCTGTGGTAATCAAACACCATAACGCCAGGACTCATAGGCCAGGAGGGTACAGATCGTTGGGGACCCAACATGAGAGGCTCAGCCATGGAAGGTATATTCTTCAGCTGGTCAAATAACAAATATTTACGGAACCCATCTGAGACAGGTGCCACTTGGAGTTTCCTGGTGCATACATAGGTGGATGCATGTGGATTTTCTGACCTTTTAGGAACTAACAGTCCCACTAGAGAATCAAAAACACACATATGGAATAGAAGATACTAGAAGATGCAACAAAACTTCAAGCAGATGGCAACACAGCAGGTCTGAGGCTTCAAAGATAGACCTCACAGGAGGAAGGAAGACACTTTGGGCCCAGCCAGCGAGTCCAATGTCACACCACCAGTGCCACGCTTTCCTTGTCTTCTCTCTCATTAACACTTGCATTTTTCCTTGTGATATATCAAGCCCAAATAGCCCATCCTTAGAAATGCTATTATAAAGAAAAATTGGATTTGCTTCTGGTCCCACAGAGGGCTCCATCCCAAAAGCCAGGGCAATTATCTTGTGACGTCAGAGGCTTTTCTATAAGGGCAGGTCGTGGCCTGCAGCTGGCAGAAGGGAAGACTGTTGGGAGGTGACATGGAACTGGGTCCTCCCACTTGGCCACCGGTCACGCACAGTTAGCCGGGGTGTCGGGCCAATCTGGTTACCAAGCGGTTTGCTGCTCTGTTGCTTAGTAACTTGAGTCTGTGAGCATCACCCTCAGCTGGCTTTTCTGACGCTAGAGCTTAATAGATTTCTGACTTGATCTTTCTCCTCAGAGCTTAAGCCTTTCGTGCCTTTTTCTCTGAATCACTGCACATGAAATTATTCTGATGGGTTTTGCCTCTAAGTCTGTCTTACTTAAAAATTATTCTGAATGAGCATATCCAGTCAAGAGTCCTTCTTCACCACTCATACAATCCTGTTCCACAGTCTTTTTTATCAGAAAGGAGGATGACTATTTTCATACAAGCCACATGTATAGAAAAACAACAACAGAAACAAAACAAACAAACGAGCAAAAAAAAAAAAAAAAAACAAGATGCCATACCCAGAAAGAACTCTCCCCTGTCCTGATAAATAACTACCATCATTTCATTTTTTATTTTTATTTTTCTGGTGCTTGGGATGGAAATCAGGGCCTTCACACTGGGGTTTATTCCCAGCCCTTCTATTCTCTAATTTAGGAGGAGGCCTCACCTGGTTCTGCTCATGTCTGACTGAAACACACAGCCCCCCCTGCCTCAGCCTCCTGAGCCACTGAAATTACAGTGAACTACCAGCCTACAGCCTTAGAATACTCAGCCTTATAGTTTCAGTACCCAGCATGTCAGGGTAATCAATGTGAACCTGACTCTCACCCTAAACAGAACAGCTGTTAAAGACTAATGGGCACAGAGTTAGGCAGTTCTAGGTGAAACTTGTAACTTCAGTAGTTCCACAGCTGTCTGTATAACTGAGCGATCTGGGTTATGCACTATTTCAACCTGACTTTGGTATTTGTGTTTGCAGAGCACTCCTTAGGTGTTCTGAGGCCTGATGTTCCTAAAGTTCCTGGCATAGGTAAGGAAACTGTTACCATGACTAAAGATATTCATTCTCTTTTCAGATTTTCAAGGTCTCCCTGTTTTATTTTTTTGAGACAGGGCCTCACTAAGTCATTCAGGCTGGCCTCATGCTCACACCAGTCCTCCTACCTCAGTCTCCTGAGTGCTGGGATTATAGGAATGTGCCACTATGTCCTGTTTGCAGGTCTCATTTTGAGAAGCATTGCATCTCAAATAGCTGGAGAGATTTGTGTCTTTATTTATTTATTTATGTTTGTTTGTTTGTTTGCTTGCTTGCTCGTTTGTTTATATTATGGCTGGCTCAGTCTGCCCTGGGGGTGGGGCTGGCACAACATGTGGTGCCAGGGATCAAACTGCGGTTCCTGCAATTGCCTAAGCTTGCCTAAGCAAGCGCTTTAGACCACTGAGCCATCTCGCTGACCCTGATTTGTGTCCTTAAAGTTACACATGAAGTGATTTTTCCATTGCATTCACACAATAACAGAGGCTTATGTGTCCATATAGTATAATATTACAGAATTACTAAAAGAATTTTCGATCGGAATTCTTATGATGACCTACAGATTTCCATATTTTCTACCTAAAGTCACGGTTTCCAGCTAGCGTCCTAGAAAAAAATGCCACCAATCCTTTCATTCAGAACGCCTGAAAGCCGGTACACGAGTCAGAGAATTATAGTAGAATTCTGCCTTTTTTTTTCTACTCATGCAGAGTCTACCTCATTCCCTCACAGCTGCAAGCTCCGACGTGTTTTTAATTACTTATCACTAATGTACTGCAGTTTTTATCACTTTGTAAATTTAATTAGCCAATTTCTTTTACTTGTAAATAACAAATGCCTTTAGAGCCCTATCGCTTTTGAAATACAAACCTACAATTCGAAAAGGTTGAAAAGGTCGAGTGACAAAAGCGAACACTGAGTGGCCGGCAAACCTGGACAGCCACAGCTTCAACTCTAAGAATGTTTAAAAACTTCCTTCTTTTCAAAAGCAAAATCATCTTCTTTTAAAATGCCATAAATTTGCTTCCTTGGTAATTATCAAGTTTCTTCCTGAAACCGCTGCTTTAAAAATGAATTTGGCAACTTCCTACAAGAGACAGAAAAATAGTAACTAAAAAAAAAGGTGCTGAAGTTTGTTTCGTGACCTACATTCACAGGACGTTTTTATTTACAAAGAATCATTTTAAGAACTAAGGATTTGATGTCAATTATTGAAATGAACTTTGAATTATAGTTGTTTTTTTTTTTTTATCTCATTCAGCATTTCTACCATGTTTGCCAGAAAAGATATTTTTCTCTGATTTCATTTTCTCAAGTATTAAAGGCTTCAGGATTCATATCTTTTCTTTCTTTACAATAAACACTAATGTTCGCAGGATGTACACCAGGATAATAAACTGCCCCGTCATTCTAGGCTTTTTCTTTATTATTTCTCAGTGACTAATTATTGCTTTATAATCTTTGCAATATTGTAAACATTACAACCCAATACATATGCACTGTAAGAAGACTTTCTTCTTAGGGTCTCCTGGTTTCAGGAAAGACTAAGAGTAGCTTTAGTTGCTGCTCAGGAGCTGCAGGGATCTGCAACTTGTAGTTATTCTACCTGCCATGCCTCAGGCAATGCCAAACGGCTGAGAACTTGGCTGTCTTGGGGCTGACCAGTCCAGTCCAAAACGCAAGCAACACTTCCTGGTGTGCTCCCCAGACAATTTCCCCCTGGAAACCTCTTTCCCAACTCCTGATGTCTCACTTCACCTACATCCTTCATCTGGGTTCCTACCTCCCAGGAGAGGACCAGATGTTCTTTTCTCTTGGTATTTTGAAAAGATAACCTTAAAGCTAAGTAGGATAAAGTAGGCCAGGTACAATCATAAAGAAAAGAGGTCACAGATAGAATCACTAAACAATGGCTCTGAAAAGCCTAGTAGAGGCGTGTGTGTGTGTGTGTGTGTGTGTGTGTGTGGTATGAGCTATGTTTATTTTTAACTCACAAACTCTAAATGACAGGATTTCTCCTCTATACATGATACATGACAAATGCTTGCTTCCTCTTTTGAGAAAATTTGTAATATATTTGTCTCTGAACAAGAAAGCAAGTACAGTTGCTAAAGAAATGATTCAGGAAAGCAAATGTTTATTTTTAAAGATGAACAACTCTATACCCCATAACGACATGTGATAAAAAAGGAAAAATATGGTCCAAACTGTTTATCCAGGTCCACTAATTTATAAGATGTCCTGAATGAAGTCTTCGAAAATTTTGAAATTTACTTCAAAAGAAATTACTTTGCTGAGGGCTGGCCAGATGGTTCAGCGGTCTAAAGTGCCTGCTTAGGCAAGCTTAGGCAACTGCAGGGACCGTGGTTCAATCCCTGGCACCACATGCTGTGCCAGCCCCATCCTCAGGGCAGATTGAGCTAGCCATAACACAAATAAATAAATAAGGTTTAAAAATAAAAAAGAAAATTAAAAAAAAGAAAAGCAATTACTTTGCTGAGGATATTACTATGTACTTCTCTTTTTGGGCATGTGATTAAAAGTACAAATGCATACACAGAAATCACTAAAATAATACATTTGAATATTAATTGATCAGCATGTTTCCCAAAGAAATCTTTTTTTTAATGTCTGTATTTTGTACAAGGTCTCATTATACAGCTCGGACTCATAGTGATCCTCCTGTTTTCAGCCTCCTCATCACCAGCATTACTGGTGTTCACCTCCACGTCTGGTTTTGGTGGCTGGCTCAGTGTGCCTGGGAGCATGGCGGGCTGGGCATTTAGTGATGGGAATCTAACCCCAGACCCTGTGCTTGCCTAAGCAGGTGCTTAGTTCACTGAGCTATCTCACCGGCCCTCCCAAAGAAATCCTGTTGCTTAACTTTACTCGTACACCCTGAGGAACATGGTCTTCATTCAGTGCACAAAGTAGAACACACACTGCAAGTGTTTGGAACGTCAGAGAATTTCCCCTTGCAGTCCTTAAGGAGGACTAAAATCTCCAACATGTATTTTTTACATATGGGAAAACTGGATTTAGCTTTTATTAAATGTAGAATTTAAGAATGATTCTAAGAGATGCATACATAGATAAACAAGTTTAAGGCATCTGTGAGCGCTATTTCTAAATATTAGTTGCTAATGGTTTGTTTGAAATTTGCCTGACAATATTTTAGTACAGCCTTCGCTGACTATTAAATTGAGGAAACTATATCCTCAGTTCTAATTATAGTAAGCTGACTGAATGTTATTCACTGAGTCTGCATGCTTGCCTAGATGGTATAATATGATATTAAATACTGTAATAAAAATTTCCTAAGATTAGAAAATGATTAGCTTTATAGAGCCAAGTCAGTTTGTACTGTTTGGTAGTGAAGGATCCAGGGTTATATGTATCAAGACTGCTAAACTGCTGAAGGATAGGCGCTTATGACAGATCTTCCTTGTTCTTCTGTGCTACATAGAGTGGCAAACTACAGTGTGTGTGTGTGTGTGTGTGTAGTGTGTGTGTAGTGTGCATATGTAATGTGCACAGACATGCTGTAAACACACAAACAGACCACATAGGAATGCAGTTAAAGTTTTTAAAACTTGGAAGAAAGCACGTACTAACTTCAGGATCTCCCCTGAGTATGCCAGAATATGGAAAGGAATGGTGATGACTTTAGCATTATCTATAACATCTTATTCTTTAAAAGGAGAGCAGGAGGAAGAGGAGTTGGGGTACAGCCCAGCAGCACAGCACTTGGGTAGCACGCCCATGAAGTGGCCTGTTGTTCAATCCTCAGAGCAACAACACACCCATTCAAAAATCTGATATAAACAGTAGTAAAATACTACCATTTAAAAAATCTAAGCAGGGCTGGGAAAACATCTCAGTAGACTAAACACTAGCCTGGCAAGTGTAAGG